>CM060956.1:18986338-19106338 GCA_030765055.1 Mantis religiosa
TTCTAGTTTAACGGTAAATCATAAGGGATAGACAAACTCTTACGGTTAAAAAAATTAGATCAATTGAAACACATATTCTTCTAAAATACAATTTTTATGGAACCATCGACTTATATTTATTTGAGTTTTATCACACAAGAATACTTTATTTGTATTTTTATCTCTATATCATACAAAGAGCAGAAGTTTAAGGCCCTCATATTGTCACAAGTCACTGTATTAACTATTACAAATAATAGTTCATCTGACTTTATTAGTACGTATGACGTCACTCCTCCACTCCATCACTTGTATAAAAGTTTGTGTGAGCCGGTTGCTCGCTCTCTCTTGGACTATCCTTCGGCCTTGATAGATGGATTTGTCCGCAACCTCTTGAGGCAGGTAACCGGTCGCTCTGGCCACGTATGTAATCTGCTTATTTGTTGTAAATATTCTTGCTAAGTGATTGGTACCTTTAATTAGTATTACTATACCTTTTGCAGAAATGTAGCCTGATAGAAAACCCAACCTCTCATAAACATGTGAATGGTAGTAAAGGACTATCAACATCTATTGCCAATGATTACAACGGAGTCAGGATGCCTTACGACCAAACAATTGTACATCGAGTTGTTAAAAGAGTATTTGACTGTGCCAGCAATTGTTGCAAAATATCCAAATACAACATGGGATCGCATATGGAAAAATTTTCAAAAAACTTACGTTCCTCTTGATTGGAAAGTGTCCGTGTACTTCTTTGTGAATGAACTAATCCCAACGGAATTAAAGAAATGTAAACATAATTTAGCAACAGTCCCATGGTGTAAACGTTGTGGAAAAGTGGACACGCAGATACACAGAATTACCACTTGCAAAAACATATCTGAGATCTGGAAATGGACTAAACATAAAATCGGCGTGGTGGTTGGAAGCAGGGCGGAATATACGACAGTGTCAATAATTCTATCCTGGAACATTAAGAAAGGCAACACTGCACGGACACAAATGTGGTTGATAATGGCTTTCTACCATTATTGCCTGAGTGCAGATTATCCTAATTTATTTGCATTCAAAAAGTGGCTCAGAGCAGAGCGATACAAAATGCGTAGATATCATGAGGTATGGACCGAGTTAAATGATCAACTAGATCTCACTTGCTAACTTTTGCACGGGTGCGCACACCGATTCTTTCTAAAATGTTGCAACAAAATGTAACCATACATGAATAAAGTAAAACTATCCCTCCCACTGTACCTTTCCCCTTTGTGATCCTGATTGTTTATAAAAAAAAAATAATAAAAAAAGCTACTCTCCCCATGTACCATATGGCCATGTATTCCTTACCTATCCTCTACAATCCATGGTTAGCTCGTAACAATATAGTAACTACATCTGTAAATTCGTGACAATCGCCTACTGTATTCCCAAAGGCCACTCAAAGAAGATTAGCGATAAAATAATGTGTAAGTCCATTAATATTAAGTAGACAGGACAATATCTAAGGGTTTGTATAAGATACAAAAGGTCATGTATCTATACATCTTAATAATAGTGTTATCCTTCATGTCTGGACAAAACCTATTTCTATTTACTGTACATTCACTGGAGTGTTAACGTGCCTTTACCGGTTTAATATTAATTAAATTGCACTAAACATTCTATTGACAAATTTCAGTGAAAATTTGCCTTCTTGTTCAAAGTTCCCTGAATCCCCCCCAAAAAAGATCTTCTTTTAGATAAAGATATATGTAAAATAAGACCTGAAGCTTTCCTGGCGACGAATACGCTCACGTTTTCCTCGGCCAGCCAGCCAGGAGAAAAAATAATAACATATCAACGTTCCGGGCGGGAGTGTGTATCTCTCCAATCATCAAGATATTTATAAAATGTTATAACCACAAATAAAACACTGGATATAACACAACTATAAACAAAGACAAAACAATATCAAAATTCGCATGACTGAACAAAAGACTGTTTTCATTAAATTAAATGCCAGGTCAGGAGATGGCGTGAGTATAGAAAATTGTGTCAAAGAAACGTAACTACTTAACTTGATTATCAAGCTGTATTGTTCTTTGCTTCTTAAATCGACGGATTTCCATTTTAAGGCCGGTTTCCAAGAGGAGCTGAACTGAAATCCAACATCACGATTAAGTGTACACCTTTCAGAGGAAATAGCCAAAGCCTCTTTAATTCTCCGAAGATTAAACATCTGTTGAGACCAGTGTAAGCCAAACTGGACTTCCAAGTTCCGAGAGTGTACCGCATTCCCTGTGAATGTGGGACACCGCATATAGGACAAACCGGAAGGACCATCGCTACTAGAATAATCGAACATGAACGGAGCATTTGTTTAACGCAACCTGAGAAGTCTGGGCTGGCAGAGCATTGTTTTGATAACGACCATAGAGCCAATTTTCCGGAGACGTCCATCTTGGCAAATTGCAACAGTTACTGGGAGCGGAGAATTAAGGAGGCTTTGACCATTTCCTCCGAAAGGAACACGCTTAATCGTGATGCTGGATTTCAGTTAAGCTCCTCTTGGAAACCGGCCTTAGAAATGGAAATCCGTCAAATTAAGAAGCAAAGATAAATACAGCATGATAATGAAGTTAAGTAGTTACGTTTCTTTGACACAATTTTCTATACTCATGCCATCTCCTGACCTGGCATTTAATTTACTGAAAACAGTCTTTTGTCTTTCCGAAATTTGATAGTGTTTTGTCTTTGTTTATAGTTGTGTTATACCCAGTGTTTCATTTGTGGTTATAACATTTAATAAATATCCTGATGATGGGAGAGATGCACACTCCAAAAACGTTGATATCTAATCATCTTTTCACCTGGCTGACTTCCCAAGAAGAAAGTGAAAAGTCTATGTGTTAACAAACCAACTAGAAAGTGAAAAATGGGTTAAATGTTGTGCTTTGTAGAAATTTAGAACAACTTTTTCTGCAGTAAAAAGATATGAAATTGACAATCAGCTGTCTTCGAGGCTGACTCGGCGTTTTACTGTATGACAACAAATGAAAGAAGTTACAGCGGTACACCTCAGTCGTCGACTGTCGCAATAACCATCAAACAACTGCCGCTCTAACAGCTTGTGGTGTATTTATACCCCCCAGCCATTGTTTCTATAAAGCCACAGACCTTCGTGACCGCAACAATGGGCAGAACGTTCCGGAGCCTCTCTGTCTTTTTCTCTCCTGTCCACGCCACCCGGCTCCGGCCTGTGGCAGCAGCACAACAATGTCACACGGGGACAATACTGATTTTGTATTGATGTAGATTTTCAAGAAAATATTTCACCAAGCTACCCTATTCGTAAAACATTTTCCCAAAGGCTTCAGTTTAACAAGAAATATATAATAATTTTAATACTGGTTTCCTAAAAAATGAAATTCATATCTTGAATTTTCTGTAAATAACCTCTGAAGTCACATAAATACTGAGGCTTTCACGGCCGGCGTCGTTAACTCCACTATGTTGTCCGGGCTTGTAGGCCGTGGTCCATTTGTATTTCCTTCCGACGTTTCGCCGAAAACTGCGTTCGGCATCTTCAGGGTTCTAAGTCTTGTGTTGGACGCCGGGTTTCTTGACTTAGAATCCTGAAGATGCCGAACGCAGTTTTCGGCCAAACGTCGGACGGAAATACAAATGGTCCACGGCCTACAAGCCCGGAAATGAAATTGAAATAAAATGAAATTCATATCTTGAATTTTCTGTAAATAACCTCTGAAGTCACATAAATACTGAGGCTTTCACGGCCGGCGTCGTTAACTCCACTATGTTGTCCGGGCTTGTAGGCCGTGGTCCATTTGTATTTCCTTCCGACGTTTCGCCGAAAACTGCGTTCGGCATCTTCAGGGTTCTAAGTCTTGTGTTGGACGCCGGGTTTCTTGACTTAGAACCCTGAAGATGCCGAACGCAGTTTTCGGCCAAGCGTCGGACGGAAATACAAATGGTCCACGGCCTACAAGCCCGGACAACATAGTGGATTTAACCTCTGAAGTCCTCTTCATTCAAAATGTTTTTTATATGAGACCGTAATAATAGACGATATCTTACTTCTCAAAAGACATAGTTGTGTCACACAATTTAAGTCAAATAACATTTGCTGTGGCATTAATATTTACAGCATACCCTGAGGTATTCATTTAAATGTTCAAACAACTCTTTTTTCCAACGTTGCTATCATTTACCTTTTCGTAGTCATAAATTTAAAAGTCACTGAAATAGCAGTTTACTTTTCAAAGCTCTGACTGTTGCTTTAGCGTACTGCTTTCATATATGCTTTTTATATACCACTTTTATATTACCTTTTTCAAGAGTAGTTTGCAGAAGCCTTTTTTTCTTTTAGGTAAACTAAAATGTTAGAGAAAATCGTGGGATGTAGCAAACCAGTTGGTTTAAAACAAGTGAATATAGCACAAGGTCATAATAATGGCCAGAGACACGAGATTTTGTTTTTAACGAATTTTTTGCGAATATTTCCTTTTTTTCGATAATATTTTTCAGCGATAAATCACAAAATTTATATTATTTTTACTCTGCATAGAAAAATTTACATTTACTACAAATTGCATAAATATAACCTTTATTTAACATCCATGACTTCATAGAATGAACCTAGAAGTCACGAAAAAGTATTTTACAAATTTAAAGAAAGCAAGATAAAATTTAACACTTAACAAAGCCAATACAATAACATCGTCATGCGCACTGAAATAACAGCTATGCGGTGACCACAGCATCCGACTGGCCCGAGATACTGAGAACTGTTTGTCGTTGCTAACTGGAAATGTTATTTATTGGATAGCACACCGTGCACAGCAAAAACTCCTATTATGCTGACTAAAGGTACTGAACTTCTAGGAAGTTACTCTCAGATATTACATTAAAATGAAAATATTCTCCCTCAGGACTGAAAAAAAGCCCAGATTTAGAAGCTGAAACTGTTCCCATTGTTTGTACTGACACGCTGATCTAGCTGGTTTATTTAAGTAGTTTTTATTGTTAGCTATTTTGACGCAATTTTAGATTTCTTTTCTAAAAGAAAGGCTTTCAGTTCCTGCGCAAAATGTGTTAAATTATCATTGTTGCGATGCCAAATGCTGCAATATTGTAAATGTACAACAGCATCAATAATTGTTTCTGAAATTTGCAGATTGATAACAGATCCAATATTAGAATTTCAATAAAAAACTATGGCTCTTTTTTATCCAAAATGAACTCTCTGAGAACCAAATGTGAAATATTAGAGAGTGGTCACTTTGGAAACAGAGTAGGTACACTTGTAGATCATATCATGGATCCCAGGGTTAGAGAAGCAGTAGAAGAGAACCTAAAAGTTTTTTGCCCTGTAACTTTGTGTAAATTAAACTCCATTATGCAAAAGCAACTGATGATGTAATAACTATAGAAGCTTTAGTTCATTTGTTTGAACCTTCTAGGCTAGTTACTAAATCAAGTATAGGCGATTTAAATCATGCTATGGCTGCATTTAAACAAATAAATGTATATACAACCAGTGGTATTACTTGTGATTCTGATTTGTTTCTTTGTTACAAACATCTTTGTGACATTGTTGAACAGCAAAGTCATGGTGGTAACGATAATAGATTAGATGTAGTAACAGCACTCTTGACATTGAAGACAAAAGATGATTCTTACCGCAATTTCTGTGAAAAGTCCCTTCTATGCCTTTGGTTGCCGATGCCAAACGCTGACAGAGAGAGATTTTTCTCTATATACGAGGGCTGTTCAATAAAGAATGATCACAACCTTTTTTGACAACGTACCTTTACTTATCCTCATAATTTTGAAGGTCCTTCTCAAAATAGTCTCCCCTGAATGCGATACACTTGTTCCAGCGTTTCTGTCAGTCTTCAAAGACCACTTTTGAGAGATCCTTCAAAATCACCTCCACAGCCTTCACCACTGCTTCTGATGATGGATAATGCCTCCCACGAAGGCGTTTCTTCAAGTTAGGGAATAGAAAAAAGTCACATAGGGCTAACTCCGGACTATAGGGAGGGTGCGGGATGTACTTCACGTTGATTTTTGCAAGATATTCAGCAACAACTTTGGTAATATGCGGCCGCGCATTATCATGGTGCAGCATCCAGCCTGCTTCACGGAAATGTGGTCTTTTGCGCCTGATATGGACTTGCAATGTTTTCAGGACATTACTGATGTGTGTGCAGGTACAACATGCTGATAAACCATTCCATGAATATCAAAGAATGAGATGACCATAACTTTCCCAGAAGCAGCAACCACTTCTGCTTCTTGGGGAGTTGGTGATGAAGAAGATTTCCACACTGAGATTTGCTGTTTGAATTCAACTTTAACTGCATGCAGACCTACATGCGAATGCCCTTTTGTTCGGGAATCAACAGTCTTGGAACCCATCGCGCACAAACACGTCTCATGTGTAATGCTTCTGTCACCAACGTGACAATGTTCAGTATTTCAGAAAGTGATCTTAAGGTAATTCGTCGATCCTCTCTCACAATGGCAGCAGTAGTGTTGATGTTTTCTTCCGTAAGAGCAGTAACTGGAGCACCGAATCCACCTTCCTTGCAAATGTATTGTCTCCCCTCTTTAAATATTTTAAACCACCTTCGAGTTGTGCTGTAGGGAAGAACAGATTGTCCATAGGCTTCCTGTAACATTTTATAGGCCTCAACTGAAGATTTATGAGGCGAAAGCAGAATTTCAAAGCCGCATATTTTTCCTCGCGTTTTACCTCCATTGCAGCGGTAGGTGATACTGAACATTTCTGAACTTGTCTGGTTCTCGCAGGTGGTGATCAAGAGTACTAACAATGAAACTATTACGGCGTGTTTGTTTCATATTAAACTAACAGAATATAATGACTTTGAATTTTTGTTCGAAAAATTGTGGCCGTAAAGAAATTATGATCATTCTTTATTGAACAGCCCTCGTATAACTTAGTGGTGACAGACAACAGAACAAGTATGATTAGCGAAAATATCACAACTTGTTGTACGCTGCAGTTTGGCGAAGTCTGATGTCACGTTCAAGAGGTCCCGAGTTCGAATCTCGGTAATGGTGAGTTACCTGGATAAGTTTTTTCCGAGGTTTTCCCTTATTCTAAAAGACGAATGTTGGGTAACTCTAAGCTCCATGGACCCTGGACTCATTTGAGCATCATTTCACTCATTCCAATTCATCGTCCGATATGACTTGAAAAGTTAAAGGACGTACATTATAAAACTGACAGATGAAGGTGGAAGAGATAAAATGGCATTTGTTTCGCCTTTACAGATTGGAAAGATAACCGTGACAAAAATTAAATTATAATATGATTTAAATTAAAACCAATGTATGATATTTGATTTAATCGTGTTACCTACTATCTGCTGATTTCAAATAAATTGTTTTAATTTCGAAAAAAGGAATTTTAACAGTTGTGCTACTCTAGATACCTCTTACTTTTCATTTGAGTCATGCTCTTACTCATTAATTCTTCCCCGAAAATTTGCGCGAAACTAATGCGAATATATGGTAAAAAAAAAAAAAACGCAAAACACCACCAATTTTATATATAATTGTCACCACAAAATCTTGCCTCTGCAGATGGCTAATACCTGAAACACCAGGCGCCAGACAATGGATCGCCGTGCTTGGCTGCAACACGCATTGCACTTGCGTGGTGGGTTGCCGGGTAATTGTTTGTAGGCGCTGAGTTTATTGTATTCCAATTTCTCCCTACAGCTTCCGCTTTCCTAATTGGTTTAGCACAGTGTTTATTCATTTAAATTGGTATAAAGTAGACAATAGTGGCACGTTTTGGATTCAAAAGACTTCTAAAACCATTCTTACGAATCCTTGTTCTATTATTTACTTATTAATTGATATCAACGTTAATTGTTTATGTACACATTTCGTTATACTGATATTAGTAAAATAGAATAGGCTTTAAAAAGCGACTTCTTTAATATCTCTTTGAAATTACAAAAAGAAAAGAACAAATAGCTAATTAACACGCGTATTTTGCTTAAATTGTGTATTATATAGGTGTGTTCTGGACTCTTGACCTCCGCGGGGTGAGGTGTGGAGGAGAGGGGAACCGTTGTCCGGTTACGCAGCGAGTGAGCAATACAATACACATTCAGCAATCACCTGCAGAAAGTCACGTAGCCTACTTGCGTAGCAAGATGCAGAACCAGTGCAGTGCAGTAAGATTTACTAATCTTCTCACCGTGTCTGAAGATCTTAAGAAGTTTAAGGTTGTGTATTCGGAAGGGCGTCAAATTATAAGTAGCGTTATAGATAAATGTGATGAAGAAGCTTTGAAAAAACAATATTCATATCCAGTGTCAGAAGCTGCACAACGGGCTGCCGCTTGTGTAATAAGAAATGTTATCTTCCCAGCGTTTCTATCTGTGCGCGACTCGTGTATCATTACGTTACCTTGTCTATACGTGTGTATGTCTGTAGGGAACGCATTCCTTTCAGAGTTCATAAGGCCAGAACATAATAATAATATATAAGGTTTTCCCTATTTTACTAACTAAACAAACGTCGTCGAAAATGAAGTGGACTTCGTAGACAATTCACTAGAAATTCATGACATACATTTTATCAGGTAAACATTTGATACAAATCATTGGCGATGGGTGTAATGAAGGGTTGGATGTACCACTTTCCCAACAATTTTACGAGAAAAAGAATAAAAACAAGTAAATTCAATTTAATTCCTCTAGAAACATTTTCAAAATTTATTCCAAAGCATTCGCGGTGCTGCGACAAATTGACAGTTGCTTAGATTGACCGACCACTCCCGCAATCTAATTCATTAATGTATTTACGCATTCGTAACCCTGAATACCACGCTTCGTATATTTCCGAAGCAATGGTGACCCCTGGATAGTTATGAAGCAGTCCCCGTAGGAGAGGGGATGCGTCCCCTTCAGCTGTCGTGGTGCAGGCGCTGAGGACACTAGAGGAACCTCGGGCCGAACATTCAAGCTCCTCCCTGATTGGCAGTTGTTCGGATTGGGTTGGACTCGAGGGGGCAGTGGTTCCCGATACCCCTGGGAGATCGGGTACGTCTCCGGACGTGTTGAGGGAATACATTAATATCCCCGCCTAGTAGCCTGCATAGATAGTAGAAGGTGTGCTAGATCACCAGGCGGCCCAACCGAGGATTTTCGGTAGCCTTCCCATTTTGGTGTCGGCGCGCGTAAGTGGCGTATTCACTTCCATCCCGTATTGAGTCCATAGGACCAGATGGGGGGGGGCTTGTTAGTCTCTAGGTCTTGCCCTATGGAAAGCCCCAAGGAGGCACCGGGTACCCTTTTGGGACAGGTCGGTAACTCCCTGGTTGAAGGACGGGTCCAGGACTAATCGGAGTAGAACCTCTGGCATTAACTAATTAAGTAACAATTAGGAAGCACTGACAGAATTTGTCACGAGATGTCTCTGTAGCGCGTGAAGAATTCTTTCTTTCTTTCTTTCTTTCTTTCTTTCCCTCTTTCTTTCTTTCTTTCTTTCTTTCTTTCTTTATTTCTTTCTTTCTTTCTTTCTTTCTTTCTTTCTTTATTTCTTTCTTTCTTTCTTTCTTTCTTTCTTTCTTTCTTTCTTTCTTTCTTTCTTTCTTTCTTTCTTTCTTTCTTTCTTTCTTTCTTTCTTTCTTTCTTTCTTTCTTTCTTTCTTTATTTCTTCATTTATTCATTCATATATTTATTCATTCATATATTTATTCATTCATATATTCATTCATATATTTATTCATTTATTTATTCATTTATTCATATATTTATTCATTTATTTATTCATTTATTCATTTATTCATTTATTCATTTATTCATTTATTTATTCATTTATTCATTTATCTATTCATTTATTTATTCATTTATTTATTCATTTATTTATTTATTTATTTATTTATTTATTTATTTATTTATTTATTTATTTATTTATTTATTTATTTATTTATTTATTTATTTATTTATTTATTTATTTATTTATTTATTTATTTATTTATTTATTTATTTATTTATTTATTTATTTATTTATTTATTTATTTATTTATTTATTTATTTATTTATTTATTTATTTATTTATTTATTTATTTATTTATTTATTTATTTATTTATTTATTTATTTATTTATTTATTTATTTATTTATTTATTTATTTATTTATTTATTTATTTATTTATTTATTTATTTAATTATTTATTTATTTTTGTATTTATTTATTTTGATTTATTATTTTTTGTAATTTACGCCCTCCAACGTTGTTATATGGGACGATGAATAAAATGGGTGATACGATGCTCAAATGAGTCCAAGGTCCATGGAGCTTAGAGTCACCTGACATTCGTCTACCAGTATAAGGGAAAACCCCGGAAAAACCTTGTCCAGATATGTCACCCTAACCGAGATTCAGCCTCGGGACCTCTTGAACGTGAGGCAGTCACGCTACCAACTACGCTATCGAGGTGGGCAAAAGTTTATTGTTTGTTTTATGTGAAGGTTTAAATAAAACTGTAAGTATATTACAATAGCACTAGAATAGTATTTTAAGTAGATTGGTGTTTAGTAGTGACAAATAGGACATTCTTCTGAAGTCTTAAGTTATAAGCAAAACTTTATGAATTGCAGGCTTTGTTTTAGGCTGACAGTTCACACGGTGTGGGCCAGCTGTAGGAGACTTTGGAACGTCTGAGGGGAGAGAAGAAGCTTCTATGTCTGCTAGTAGTGTGACCTGTGCAATAGACTGAAGAGTAGGCTTAGTTCTTCTCTTACGAGGTACGACCAGAAAGTAAGTTCTGTTTGGTAATAAAATAAAATTGTGTACAGATACAGAAAAATTATTTATTACACAAAATTCTACAACTCTTAAACTAATTTTCCACATAACTGCCGAAATTTTGCACGCATTTGCCATAGCAAGGCACAAGTTTTTGTATACCTTCTTCATAGAAGTTTGCTGCCTGCGTCTTCAACCAGTTGGAAACATTTTCTTTCAGCTCTTCGTCATTGTTGAAGTGTTGACCGCCAAGGAAAGATTTGAGATGCAAAAACAGATGAAAGTCGCTACGAGCGAGGTCAGCGCTGTACGGGGGGCGGTCAAACACGTCCCAACCAAATCCCTGTAGGATATTTTTCGTCACATTTGCAGTGTGTGGTCGTGCGTTGTCGTGAAGAAACACAACACTTTTGACAGCATTCCTCGGCGCTTATTTTGTATTGCGCTGCTTTCATTGTTTGACCACGTGGTAAGAAATCAATGAGTAAGATGCCTTTCCTGTACCAGAACACTCCCGTAGGGGAGGGGATTACTCCCTTTCAGCTGCTGTGGTGCGGGCGCTGCGGACCCTTAGCACTCGTGGTACCTCTGACGTTACTAGACGAACCTCGGGCAGAACTTTCGAGCCCCTCCCTCTGGAAGTTGTTCGGATTGGGTTGGTCTCGAGGGGCTACGGCCGCCCGGAGGGGTTAGAGAGTTGCCTCATAAGTCTCGGGTACTAGCCTGCAGAGCTAGTAGCTGGTGTGCTAGATCACCGGCGGTCCTACCAAGGTTATTTGGTAGCCGGTCCATTAAGGACCAGCGCGTAAGTGGCGTATCCACTTCCGTCCTGTCTGCCGTGGGCAGAGCGGGGGGGGGGCAGTTTATAAAATAGATACTGTCCTATGGTAAAAAACCCGAGAGTCCCGGGTTCTGGTCCTACGGGACCGGAACTGATGGGAGTAGATCCTCGCACCTATTGTCCCAGAACACTGTACACATCATTTTTCGAGGTGTCAAGATTCGTTTCGGCTTATCCTTTGCTGGGGATGAGGTGTGCTTCCATTCCATTGACGCTTACTTTCAGGGCTGTCGTAAGAAACCCAAGTTTCATCTCCTGTGACTATCTGTGTCAGAAATTCTTCGCCGCGTTCATCATAACGGGTCAAAAACTGAAGTGCACTACCCATCCCTTTGTCTTGAGCTGCTCAGTATTAATCTTTGGCACCCAACGTGAGCAAAGTTTACATAATTTCAGTTTTTCGGTAACAATTTCATGAACTAGTGATCGTGAGATTTGGGGAAATTCCATAGCGAGAGCACTAATTGTAAACTTGCGGTTTTCCTGGATCTTGTCTTCAATCGCGTGAATCAGTTCTTCTGTAACCAAAGACGGACGCCCGCTTCGTTCTTCATCATGCACTTCACTACGTCCTTCATTGAACTTTCGGACCCATCTTCTCAACATTGTATCACTCATCGCATTTTGTCCATAAACATCGCAAATTTGCCGATAAATTTCAATTGGTTTCACTTTCCTAGCATTCAGAAAACGAATCACAGATCTGATTTAACAAGCGGCGGGATTTTCAATCAACACCGACATTGTCAACAAGCACAACAAAGCGTACGTGGCTGACAGCGATCTCACAATGGCGCACGTTTCTTTTGTTTGATACAGAGTGTCTACCGCACATGTACGGAACTGCGATTGCAGCGCTGCAGCGGAGTTAAATTGAAACAGAGCTTACTTTTTGGACGTCCCTTGTATTTGAATGAAAATCAATATTTGGAGCCTCCCTCGCTTTGAATGCCACGCCATTCCATTGATAGAAGTGATATATTATTTGCTATCTTTTGATAAAATCACGGATATGAAAAAAAACAGATTTTCTATGCAAAGATTAATTTGGAATATATACTAATTCCTTTAGAAATGTTTGTTTCGAAATTTCGGAAGACTCATTTAAATACCAGGTTTGGTAGCTTCCTAAATTTTCGTTATTGATTCATTTTTATAAATACTTGTTTCCTGGATTCAAAGTCTCAAAACGTGTATTTATGGTAATGACTTGATACAGTATCTCCTCTACTTATCTACTATAAGTAGTATAGAAAGTAAGAATTGAAGTATTTTTTAACAACTTCTTAAATTGTAAGTTTAAGAGGCTGGTCCACTTAAGAAGCGTTCGATATGCATTATTTGTTTTCGCCGCAGGAGCTGGTGTTGTGTAATTCGCCAGAGGTCGAGCCGGATGTTCGGATTAACGTGCCTTAGGGAAATCAGAGATTCCTGCCTTTTCACTTCCAGTACAAAGTATCCCACAGGAAAAGGAATCTTAACTTGACAAACTCTTCAACACACAGTTTACAGAGTCACTTCAACGGCACTTGTCGCTAAGCAAGTGTTGATATAAATAATTACAATTAACTGTATGGTAGGGCGGAGCTATTCCGTTCACGGGTCATTTCCTCCCGAAATAAGCAAATACGCAAATTGGTTTACTGCCCAAAAATCGTCAGCGATGACTTCCTTGCCAGTTCATTGTCAAGCTTGGTGTTTGTGCTACGTTTCTATGAATTTACTTGAGGTTGTAGTCTGCTGTTTTAATAGTATTAACCGAAGAACATTACAAGGTAAGTAACTTAAGTTTCGTTATTTGTCTTGAATAAGAAATACCGTTTGTAACTTAGGGTCTAGTATCTGCAGATAGAGAGATTTTTTATTGAAAATCAGTGTCAGTGTAGGTTATAGCTTATGTTACGTCCATGCATAGCAGATATTACGTTTCTTTTTCATAGCTCTCACATGGCGCGCAATTTCAAAAGTTTAACAGCAAAGAGTGGTTATTCTCTCCCAGTTATAATAGAGTTTCTTGTACTCTTTTAACCTAATTGTTTCTTATACAGTTATCACTGAATTTTATTTGATCGTTTCAGATGGTACACACATATAAACAAAGGAAGCTGGAAAGAAACTGGACGAGGACGACATTGCTCGTGCTGTTACGAGGGTATTAAACGGCGATGTAAGTATGAGAGGAGCCGCGAGCCTTACTGTACACTCAAGGATCGTGTTCAGGAACATCAACGTCAAGAAGTATTAGGAGAAGTGTACAAATCAGTTGGCCATCCTACAGTGTTCAGTTTGGAGGAGAAGAAAGATTTAGTTTCTAGGTTAAATACTTGGCAGCAAGAGGCTTTGGATGTACAACGGAACAAAAAGAAACAAATGCATAGACCTATTGTAAAATTAAATTGTGGGAATAGTGAGTCAAGTGATGACTTGGTTCCAGTCCAAATAGAATACAGTAATGAGGAAGAGGCACCATGTGGATTTTGTGGGTTAAAGTTTTACTTTCCGAAATCAGCAACCAAAGGAGACTGGATCAAATGCCAGAAATGTGGACCATGAGTTTCATGAAGTGTGCGCTGGTGCAGTTGGTAAGAACAACTTAATTTGTGGCAAATGCATTTAATTAAAATACAAAAGTACTGTGAGCGATAATAGCCCCAGTGCCGGGCGGAATAGCCCCGTTAATTCTGTGCAACATTCACTGTTTTATTTGATCACAACTACAGCAAGTAAAGAATGTATGTTTATAACATCTGTACGCTTTAAGGGATTAATAAAGACTGTTCTGCGCTATACTTAACATAAAGAAATTGATTTTTGTTTTTTGTTTTATAACACCATAAATTTGAAATGAGCGAGAAAACTCCGCTTTACCCTATAACCATTTTAATACAAGTTTAGGTTATGTGTGACAGTGCCTGTATTTTGGTAATATTCTCTACGACTTGGTGAAATATCAAATTATAACTTCTATGAAATATTTTATCTCATATGTAATTAAATATCTTTGTTTGGCATCTTTTTGTTGTTATTTTGTTTTGTAATTTACGTCCTCCAATTTAAGTCATATCGGACGCTGAATGAAATTGGTGGAATGATGCTCAAATGAGTCCGGGGTTAGCGTTACCCAACATTCGTCTATCAGGATAAGGGAAAACTCCGGGATAAACCTTATCCAGATAACTCACCCTGACGAGATTCGAACTCGGGACATCTTAAACCTGAGGCAGACACGCCACCATCTACGCTAAGGATGCGGGCGTTTGGGGTCTAGAAGTTTGCGGTGCCGTGTTGTGATTACTTTGGAATATATCACAATTGAATATAGAAGTTTAACTTTCACTCCTGAGCTTCATTTCAGTTGTCGAACACGAAACTTTATCTCTTGGGTCGATATACCTAATGTCGTCTAAATTATTGATATAGCAGTGCCTGTACTTCTTTGAAGATGATTATTTACTTCACCAACACAAATTATAAACTAAAACAATACAATTAGTCACAGTTACTTCCGAACACGTCCTCCTTGCAGAGATAACAAAATTCTCCCTTCCTTCCCACCCGGATGTTGAATTCATTCGTTACCTTGGCAACCGTTCACTGTATCTATTTATTAATCTCTCGTCGCCAACTACATGTCTCTTTTCTTCCTTCTAATCAAAATTACACCTTCACATAATATACAGCCATTTTAACATTTAAAAAGTATTTAAAAGCACCACAAAATGCACAAACATTTGGTTTAGGACCAAGCACACATAAGGCATCACGTATATGACAATTTTTATTTCTCTACCGTAAACGTGCTGTTGATAAAGGAATTATTTTATGAAATATAGTTGCACATGGAGATTTCACTGATAATACAGGATTTTAAGTCCATTGCTTCCAAAACGCTTTTCAGAGAAAGACGCGTGCTTGTGTGCTTCTTTCTGTATGTTTGAATGGCACGATTAAAAACAAGGATTTATAAATGTCAAACTTGGAGTTTCAGCACGACAAGTAAAATCTCAACAGAGATGGAAATAAAAATATGGAAATTCTAAAGCTTAAATCACAGGCGATTATGCAGAGAAAACAAGTAACCTTCAATTTGGTTGGCGATATCTTTGTTTTATAATAAAATAGTACTGAACATCTTAAACTAAAGTCGCCACAAACGGTGTATCTCGGATGCGAGAGCTCCTAGTGGTTTACCAGGGAAATATATAAATGAGTCAATTGGAGAATGTAATGTCATGACGGCAAACTGGCCATGGTAGCTCAATGGGTAACAGTGACTGGACGGAAACCACAGATCCGTGGTTGAAATCCCGGACATGGCATTGAATTTTTCCTGTCGACTCTATCAAGTCATTAATTTTGTTCTTGTGATCATAAAGAACATGAAATTTCAAAGAAATCACCTAGTGACATGCTGGGTGTGTTAGAGGTCACTTTATTTGTGTGCCTTTTCTTGCTCTTAGTCTTTGATCGTGGACCATTGCCGGAGAAATTCCCTGATAGGGAGCTGAGGTATCTCCAATTAACTCTCGCTGTTCCTTTCTGCGGGTGAAAGCTTTTACGGCCAGGATGAAGGGATTACACGCAGAATGAGGTCACCAAGTTTTTGTCCGCTCAGTTATGAATTTCTCCTCGTACGGCCTGTGAGTAATATTCAAAGTAGGCGAAACATCAAATAACGTAATCATGGAACTGGTTTCATTAGTGTACTAACAGCGCACATGGCTACAGATTTGCTGGAGGAATGGCAGAGGTCCTTGCTTGGTAATGGTCACTAAAGCAACGAGGCGCAAAGTAACTTACCAAACAGTACCGGAGAAGAAAGTAAATATTTATTCTTTAAGGGTCCAAAAGTAACTCAGTAACAGTTCGCATACATGAACATACTTGGTAAAGTTATGAATGTATGGGAAAGAAAATAAGCGGCACAAAAAACAGCTAATAACACTTACAAGATTAAGAGAAGTAAAGCAGCTATCTCTTGGGCAGGCAGCCAGGTGAAAAGATGATTAGATATCAACGTTTTGGGAGCGTGCATCTCTCCCATTATCAGGATATTTATAAAATGTTATAACCACAGATGAAACACTGGATATAACACTATAAACAAAGACAAAACACTATCAAAATTCGCATCACTGAACAAAAGACTATTTTCAGTAAATTAAATGTCAGGTCAGGAGATGGCGTGAGTATAGAAAACTGTGTCAAAGAAACGTAACTACATAACTTGATTATCAAGCTGTATTGATCTTTGCCTCTTAATTCTATGGATTTCCATTTTTAAGGCCGGTTTCCATGAGGAGCAGAACTGAAATCCAGCATCACGATTAAGTGTGATCCTTTCAGAGGAAATCGCCAAAGCCTCCTTAATCCTCCGCTCCCAGTAACTATTGCATTTTGCCAAAATGGTCGTCTCCCGAAATTTGGTTCTATGGTCGTTATCAAAACAATGCTCTGCCAACCCAGACTTCTCAGGTTGCATTAAACGAATACTCAGTTCATGCTTTGGCGAATTACCCGCCTCGTGTATATTGCCATGTTTGTCAAGTCCTAACCCCAAGCATGAATGCAGGAAACTTTGCTGAACTGGTTACTCAGACTCAACCCTCCTGCAAATAGTAATAGTAATAGTAATTTATTTCCTTTTACATCAACAAATGGAAATACAAAATCAAGATTACAATTATAAAATCCATACTGAAATATGCCATATATTCCTAAATCCTGAAAATCCTATCATGTTATCATGTTGCCCACCATTGAATAGTAATTCAGCAACCATACACCTAACCCTAGGTTTTTGTGTAATGGAGGCCCTCTGCTCCTTTTTACACTTTCTGCCATTTCACCTATCTCACTATACATTTTTCTCTTAATTGTTCTTAGCCATCTCTCTTTAACTTTCCCTAAATAATTCCCTATATTTCTCCTGTTCTTTTCTCCTTTTACTGACAACATTTTTCTAATTACTACTTCACCCCCCAAAATGTCCCATTTACGTAGCCAAGCCTGCTCTCTCCATATCTTTGTTTGACTACAATTTAATGTACAATGGAAATCTACATTCTCTTCTCCACACAATGGACATTTATCTAGCTCCCTCTCTTGACCTATACCTTTCAAGTTTCTCACTCCTGTTCTCGCCCAAGCAAAACCTTCTCGCCCTAACTTACTACATATATCTATATATCCTTCCCTCCCCCAGGTTGTTTTTATTTCTCTATATAATCTCAGTGAGCTTTTGTCACTTATATTGGCAAAAATGTCAGAACTGAAATCCAGCATTACGCTTAAGTGTGCTCCTTTCAGAGGAAATCGCCAAAGCCACCTTAATCCTCCGCCCCCCAGTAACTGTTGCATTTTGCCAAAATGGTCGTCTCCCGAAATTTGGTTCTATGGTCGTTATCAAAACAATGCTCTGCCAGCCCAGACTTCTCGGACTCCTTTAACGAATACTCAGTTCACGCTGTGGCGAATTACCTGCCTCGTGTATAGTGTTCTTTCTTATTGCCATGTTTGTTAAGTTCTAACCCCAAGCATGAATGCAGGAAACATTCGCTGAACTGGTCACTCAGACTCAACCCTCCTGCAAATAGTATGTGGCTCTAAGTTCAATGTCATATCTTGAAATTACAAAGTATATTGGAAAATGTATTAAAATTAATTTCAACTTAGTGCTATTGTAATTTGTTACTGAAAATCACGCAGTATTTTGAATGTTTTAATTAAGAAAGGTAATGAATTAAGTAAAAATTATAAATAATATTAGTAAGGGGACTGCATTTCCCTCCGAAAAAATAGTGGGGGGGCGGCGTACATTCGAGTTCCCCCTCCCCTACGGCCCTGATTATATAGTAACTAGTTATTGAGAACTCCTGGTGAAAGAAGGCTCTGTGCTATCCCCCACCCTCTTCAACGTCTTTATGGCAGATTTCCCCACAGAACCACGAGTCGTAATGACACAATACGCTGACGACGTGTTTCTGTTCTGCAAGGACACACACATCCTCAGAGCCTTCAACCCCATTCAAAGACATCTCCGCCTAACACAACAGTGGTGCCGGCGTTGGCGGATGTCCGTAAATCCGGACAAAAGCCACGCCATACTTTTTACAAAGCGCCACACCCCCGCGGGCTGCCCCAACTTCAGCTACCGAGGTCGAAGGATAGAGTGGTCTAACTCTGTCCAGTACCTAGGAGTAAACTTGGACAGAGGTCTAACTTTTCGCCGACACATCAGGGACCTTTCGGCGAAGGTACAGGGAGCAATTGCTTCCCTGTACCCAATGCTAGGGTCGACCTCGATGCCAGTCCGCATGAAGTTGTACCTCTTCCGAGCGCTGGTAATCCCGGTGATGCTATATGCCTGCGAGATCTGGGGCATGGCAGCAGACAGCTGGATGGCATGGCTTCAACGTGCACAGAATAGAGGACTACGGTCTATCTATTCTGTGGGACGTTATTTCCCTACCAGGTTGCTCCACGAAGCATCGGGTCTTCCACACGTGGAGGATGAAATTAGGCGCCGGGCTTCAAAATTATACGCAAGTTTACCATCAAATAGAAGCGCCCTTGTCAGATCATTGGGAAATTATGACCCCACTAGACGCCGATCTACACTGCATCGGGTCCCCCGTATGGCATGCGGGCACCCTAGATAACCCAGGAGCTAAACCTATCAGCAGCTAAAGCTGAGCTCCTCATAATTCTTCCAAGCTGTTTGGCATCTAAATTTCTCCCCAACTAAAATCTAAAAATTTAAAAAAAATGGGTGCTAAGTACTGCATCCTCCCCTTCAATCCGAAGGTACTTTGGTAACCTCATAATTAACTCCCAATCAAAAAACCTACATCACCTTCATCCTACATCATTCAATATAAATCCTACTTGCGGTAAAACCCTTAATGGATGGACTTACAGCAAAAACCTTCTGGCTGTATACAGCCAGGCAGCACGAGCGAGCGAGCGAGCGAACTCCTGGTGGTTTACCGAAAAAAAAAAAAAAAAAACACTACTCAGTTGGAGAATTTAATGTCATGTTGGTCCGCTGGCCGTAGTATCTCAATGGTTAGAGCGACTGGACGAGCAGAAGATCCGTGGTTCAAATACCGGCTATGGCATTGAAGTTTTCAGCCTGACTCTATCTTTCAATACTTTAGCCTACACACGGCCAGTGTGAAAGAACAATTAAATTCCTATAAACATAGGTATAGTTTGTGACATAACCCTCTATATTTTTCTATGCGTCACTCGCTGGTGAAGTTTGTTGTTGCTCTCCGCAGAAACACGCTATCAAAGTCGAGGATGTCTCTGTTCGCATGTAATTTAATTGATTAGTCAATTAAGCGGCGTAAAGGGTTTCTTTCTTCGGATAACTAGCTATATCAGGGAGCAAGGCACATGCAGTGATCTAGTATTTTGAAGGGGAAAGTCCGGAACTACTTTGTTTTGCGTACACAGGAAGAAAATTCACTTTATAAAGTATTTTGTGTTCCGCGAGTTTTTAAGAATGATAAGGCTAGGCTTTAAATTATAATGTTCTATTTTTAATAAAACTCAACAACCTTCTTGAGTTCGAACCCAGGGGACCGCATATGCTAGTTGTTGTGAACAAATTTCGGTTTCCTTCGTCATTCATTTCTCCACCTGCCCATAATCACAGTTTCTATCATTCACTGTATCGACATTCTATATGCAGTTCTGAACATACATATGAGGTATTGAGTTAATCCCACATTCTAGATATTCTCTTGGATTGAAAGCTTCTTCCTCGATAGGGACCTTCACGTAACCTCCGGAGGGGGGTAAGTCTATAATATGAAGATATGAATGTGGTTTTATTTTAAATTTGTTCCTGGATACAGGAGGAATTCAGGAGACTTAAGAGATAACAAACTTTTTAAAACACAGATCGTTATGTAATGATTTTAAAATTGGTTATCTTTGACGACCTCGAGAGAAAATACAAAAGTAGCTTAAAAGTCGATAAAAGTATAGGCTCCACAATTCAAACTGATAACAAAGAGTATATCGGAAATGGCTAATGGTACAAAGTATTCGAAATAAATTTATTTTTAAAGAATATACATTTTATATAAAAATATTAGATTACACTGTTATGCATGATTCTGGGGTTTCCTCCAAATTAGGTCTACTTTGCTAAATTTGATGTGCTGATTGGAAAATTGTTTTTTCTACCACGTACCAGTTTTGCACATTTATTAGTTATACCTAAAATGTTTTAATGTAGTTCTGTGCATAAATATATTGTATGGAACTGAAAAGAAACCAGTAAACGAAGAAACAATACTGATGTCATTGTTGAAATTAAAGTGCATCACAACAATATACAATGTAACAGTTTAACAGGCAACAATGCATGCCTTATTTTAAGTCCAATCCCTGAAAATTTAGCTCAGTCTATAACTACTTTTCAAATAGGATCTGCTTTTGTAATAGGCAGTTGTATGTCATACATATTTTGAGAATTTGAAGCAATATATTTTCCAGAAAGTGTAAAAATAACACTGATATATTTTACTATATCTGTAGCAATTTTTTGTTCGAAAGAGAAGACAAGATATTGCAAGTTATGTTAAAAAGGCCTACAAAGCCTATTTTCTTATGGAGCTTGGAGGTCTTGACAAAAATGGGCTCCAAAAGAAGTGTCATACGTGTGTAGAACAACTAAGGAACTCAAGTAAACCATAAAAGTTAGTATGTCCTTTATTATTCCTATGATCTGGCATGGACCTCGAAACCATGTGGATGATTGCTATTTTTGTGTATTTGTTGTTATGGGCCACAAAAATACCCATATTAAATGATCCTGGTCTTCCTGTGCCTTCTCCAATAGAAGAATTTGGAAAGGAATCATCATCATCAGATTCTCAAGGTATCAGCAGTGATTTGGATATAGAACAAGAACAGGAATGTCATCAATCATCACAATTCGCACAGGCAGAAATCAATTATTTGGTTAGAGACTTAAATCGTTCTAAGGATGCCGCTGAATTACAGGAATCCAGACTAAAAGAAAAACATCTCTCTCTAGGAACATCATTTTCTTGGTACAGACACCGTGAAGAGGAATTTGTTCCATATTCCTCCCAGGAAGAAAATCTTACATATTATCATTATATTCCTGGTTTAGTGATTGCCTTGGGAGCTGTTGAATAGATTGCAAGTGAAGGGAGACTTTTTATAGATTTCTCTGAAGTTAGTCTGAAGGGTGTACTCTTGTTTAATGGAGATAAATATGCATCAGTTCCAGTAGGCCATTCAGTTCACCTCAAGGAAACATATCATAACTTAAAATTACTTCTACAGAAAGTCAAATATGCAGAACATAAGTGGCAGGTATTTGGAGATTTAAAAGTTATTGGCATGACACTAGGCCAGCAATCAGGCTACACTAAAATGCCATGTTTTATTTGTGAATGGGATAGTAAAGCCCAATCCGGTCACTGGATAGGACAATGTTGGAAGCAGAGAGACAAGTCTCGTTCCAAAAATGAAAAATGTTGTTCACGAGTGTCTTGTGGACCCCAAAAATGTTCTTTTCCCAACTTTGCACATAAAATTAGGCTTTATGAAGCAACATATGAAGGCTTTGAATAAGGATGGCAACTGTTACAAATATATCTGCAAGAATTTCCATGGAATATATTATGCTAAAGTTAAAGAGGAAGTATTTGTTGGTCCACAAATTAGGAAGTTGATTTCTGATACCTTATTTGAAGAAACAATGACAGATACTGAAAAACAGGAATGTATTGGTTTTAAGAGTGTCATCAAAAACTTTCTGGGAAATTACAAGGATCCGAAATACAAAAATATTGTAGAAAATATGATTGAGAATTTTCGAAAGCTGAGCTGCAATATAAGTGAAAGTACATTTCCTGCACTCTCATTTGGACTATTTTCCCAGAAAATCTCGGTTGTCAGTGAGAAGCAGGGTGTTAGATTTCAGCAGGACATAAAGGAGATGGAAAGACGCTACCAGGGAAAGTGGAATGTGAATATGATAACTGATTATTGCTGGTCGCTGAAAAGAGATGTATCAAATTCTTTCCATAGTAGAAACTCTACAAAATGTTCATTTCATTTCAAGGCAGTATGTAAAAAACTGGTTAAGGGTATGTATGACTGAAATTTCATGAAAATCGTGAAAATAACGACTTTTTTATTTTAATTCTATAAAATAATTTAGACATTCCCGAATGTGAAAAATGCATAATTTGCTTCCGAACGCCATTTTTAAATGCTTATTTAAATGTCGGTGGCCTTTAAACTCTGTCGGAGTCACGCCCTCTTTTGCCTACATCCACATTCTTTGTCTGTTTTCCGTTCTTAAATTTTCAGTTCAAGAAAAGAAAAATAATGCTTTCAGACAAAATAGTTCCTAAAATGTTGCCAATATATCAGAGGCTGGCTTCTACAACATTACTAGAGAGGTGCAAAACAGGAAAAACACAGAATGCCAATGAATCTTTGCAACATGTCATATGGAATAAGTGCCCAAAGGGAGTTTTCATATCAAAACAAAAATTGGACCTTGCTGTTATTAAAAGCATCAGTGAGTTTAACATGGGTAGTCTTAAGTCATTGGAGCTGCAGCAAAATATCAGACGTGAAAGTGTAGTAGACTCAGCAAGGAAAACTTCAGTGCAGCGAGATCAGACTCGTATCCTGCAAAGCAAGAAGCGAAGTTGTGCAGAAGAAAAGCAACATCTAAAGAAGAAAAAGGTGGAAAAAGCAGCAACAGAGGAGAGGAAAAAGAAATCTGAGGGTCCAACCTATCAGCCTGGTGGAATTTAATGTGAGTTATGCAATCAAATCTTTAATCGCTGTTTTCTCAATGTTCATATTTTCAGCATTTTTCTTCCTGTAAAATGCTCCTTGCGATGCGGTTTTTGTACTACATTCATGAAATTTCCTACACAGGTTCAGAATATCATGAGGAATGGAAATTGCCCTAGGTTTTATTGTGAAATGTATATAAGCATATATTTTTAATTTTCAAACACAAAACTTACAGTTTTTTAGACAAAAAAAGAATATTTGTAAATTAAAAAGTTTTTGTGACCTAAACTAAAGGATACACAGAAAAATCTAGAGCAATTTAAAAAAGTATGTGTATTATGAACATAGGGTTAAAATATTAGACCAAAATTCAAAATAGTTTGTCGCAAGGGACTTTTTAGTGACGTAATAAAAAACATACAAAATTTATCATAATTTCTAAACTGCTGGAGAAAAATGGTTTAAATTTAGATTGTAACATGTTTACAATATACTACACCTATGGTGTAAATTTGAAAAAGCTAGCATTATTAGTTCAGAATTTGAAAATTTCAGTCTTACATACCCTTAAATGTTCAAATTTAAGTGATGATGTGAAATATTAGTTAATTCTGAAGAGTGTTGTGTTCATAGTTATGGATTTATTAACTTATATTTAATAATATAACATAAATTCGATACAGGCTAGTGCAAAAATGCATATTTTACTATTTCCTATATTGTGAAAAATTGGTATATGATGGAGAAAAACTAAGTTCATATTCTGATTCAGCACACTCAAATTAGGGATAATGACATATGAAAATAAAAAAATACCCAGACAAAAAGTTAAACTTTGCATATCAGTGTTGTCTCTTACAATATACAAGTTATTCTAAACCTATTCAGGATGAAAGAGATTTGGTACGATATTTTGTAAAAAAAATCCGTTTTTCATTCATTAAATCTGAAGACATGTATTTTTTTATGAAATATGGGCATCAAACTTCCTTTCTTTTATGGTAAACAAATTGTAGGGTGTTTCTAGGCAACCCGTAGAGAATACAGCGCTGTGTTCTACTTTCAACTAGGCTGCCATTGCTACATGCAAACAGAGCATAAGATACATACACAGGCACGTTGAAAATTACAGCATAGGGGAAGTTAACATATTAATTTATTGTCGTTCGCAAGTAGTCATTTGTACGCATCCGTGTACATAACCCGGATGAAACCAGGATTTAGTAGCTAGAACGACGCTCTAAATTTATGTCCAGGAGTTAGCCGGCTGTATTTTGCTCTTTCATGTAACGTAGGACAGCTAAAACCTCCTCACATTGCACGCATTCACCTCCATTTTGTACATTCATATTCTGAGAGGATTGTATAAATCCATCACCGCCATTTTATCATACTTTTTATGAATCTACTAATTGCAACGAACATTCTGATAACAGTTATACTAAAATCAGGGATTATAACTGTTATATAGATTATAGGTAAAACAGTTTTTGAAACAACAGACCTTTTAGTTAATTCATGGAAATTAATAATTTCCTAACACTAGCCGTATATAGGCTAAGGTTTTTTATAGATAGTGTCAACATGAAAAATTCAATACCATGGCCGGCATTTGAACCACGGATCTTTGGTTTTCGTCCAGTCACTCTAACCCATTGAGCTACTATGGCCAACGTGCCGTCCTGACATTAAATTCTCCATTTGACTCGCATCAGGATGGCACGTTGGCCATGGTAGCTCAATGGGTGAATTATAGTAGCAATATTAATATTTATTAAATTCTCATATGAATTTATTGAAAATTTAATATTTTAGGTATATTCAAAAACTGGACGGAAAACAGGAGATCCGTGGTTCAAATGCCGGCCTTGGCATTGAAATTTTCATGTTGACTATATCTGTCAAAAACCTTAGCCTATATATGGCTCGTGTGAAGAAATTATTAATTTCCATGAATTAACTAAAATAATAAGAGTTAAATGATGAAGCCTGGGACTCAAGTACTTACGATAAGTCGCCACTAACGACTTGGATGCGAGAGCCCCTAGTGATTTACGGGGGAAATATCTGAGTCAAATGTAGAATTTAATATCAGGACGGCACGTTGGCCATGATAGCTCAAAGGCCGCGCCGTGGCTCAGTGGTTAGACCACTTGGTTCTCACCAAGGCGGCCCGAGTTTGATCCCAGGAGACCGCAAAGTGAGATTTGTGAGGGACAACATGGCGTTGGGGCGGGTTTTCTCTGGGATCTCCGGTTCCCCCGCCATCTCATTCCACCGGTGCTCCATCTTCATCTCATGTATAATCAGTGTCATCGCCTGCGGTGCCGTATGTAGTAAAAGCGGGCGTTAAACACTACACATGGTAGCTCAATGGATTAGAGTGACTGGACGGAAACCAGGAGATCCGCAGTTCAAATCCCGGCCGTGGCATTGAACTTTTTCATGTTGACTCTATCTGCCAACAGACCTTTTGTTGACTTTGTATATAGTTAGAATCATGAATAGAATACACGATACACGTATCAAGGGCAAAAGACCCTCTAAACGTTCTAAACAGGGATCAGGCTTAGTAAATAAACGTTGGAAACCTAATGTGGATAATAGTGAATTCCATTGTACATATGCTACTGCTACCGAAACCGTGTGTGAACCTGCCCCTGAATTTGCAAATGAACCAGGACCATCCAGATTATCTGCCAGTCAAAAGTAGATCACTACAGCAAATTTTGAGGTTGCTGTGACATCATCCATCAGTGATTTCAATTTTGGTTGTTCTGCCTCTCTCAAGCTGCAGTCAGACATAATGGACATTGAGATTTCATCAGCATCTCTAAAAATTAGCCAAGAGAAGCACCAATTACACTTACTTCATTCAGCAACTTCTGCTAAGGTAACTTCTAAAACATCCAGAAGGAAACTACAATTGACCAAAACTGCTGCAGAAGAGAGAAGGAAGAGGCAGGAGGGTCCTACTTACCTATCTGGAGGATTTTAGTCTGCTTCAAGCTATGTAACTGAGAAGGAGAATGTTTTGGATTCTAAAATTTGATGTACTCACTTATAGTTTTTTCAACATGTTTTGTTCATTCAAAATGTTCCACACAATGCAATCTTGATTCAAACCCCCTAAAAATTTTCAACATATGTTCTTAGAAAGCAAACAAAGGTTTCTATCATATGCATTTTAATATTGATTATATTTTTAAAGTTATTGAAATATAAAATCAAAGGTTTAATTATTTTTGGCTATTTTATTTGCTCCTACCTTATTTTCCCCTCTGCAACTAAAGGCAGCGTAAGAAAGTCATGTGATATATCTTTTCTTTATAACTACCTGAATAGTTTTAGAAATACAAAACTTAAAATTTTGAAAATTTTCATCATGTGGAGCGGTTCGAAGTTTGCCCAAATTTTGAATTTCACAAATTAATTACTTAAAAATTATTGAAGATACAAAATTTGAATTATGTCACCTCTATACAGCAGAACTAAGTGCTAAAAATTTCAGCAGGATTGGTTGAAAATTTATGGATTTGCTGTTTTCAGTGCTGCATTCCCTTCTTCGACTTTCAAGGCTATGGCTGTCTTACCTCAATGGTCTAGAGGTAATACGCTAGCCTATAGTTCCGGTGGTTGCGATGTATTTTTGTGGGCATTAAGATACTTAGCATGGCTTCCTTCGAAGAGGGATAAAGCCATTGGTCACGTATAGTAGATTTACGGCACGTAAAAGAACCTCAAGTTTGATAACAAAATTAAGCGGTATAGAATGGCACGCTGAGAACCAAAGCAGTTAGAGAGCGTTCCTAGATAAAACACAATCTCAGTTCTTTTACCTGCCACAAGCTGTGTAATAAAATGTTATCTCTATTAACGCTTTAATGGATGTTGTTGCCCTAAGATTTTTTTTTTTTTTTAAATTAGGCTTCAAATGTTTTACTGTTGTTGTTATTATAACATTGTACTGGCCTTTGCTTATACACAAAAATGTTGAGTCATCTAAATTGTAAATATTATGTTATTTTTACATTAAATTATAGAGTTTTATTTAGTTATAAAAAGGCAAAATCCAAGCAACTATGTCAAATGATATCCCATCAACAACTTCGCGTACCATCACACTGATTATTTTACGTGGGCCCTCCCTCATGATGTTTGGCTTTTAATCGATGGTCCATCCAGTATCTATCGCTTTGACTTCTTCTTCACTTCAGGGATTATGCATTTCTGCCTGTTCCGTCTTCGTATTCCCATTTTATAGGGCGTCCTACATCTCTTCTTCCATAAGAATTATCGGTACTCTTTCTTCGTCCATTCTATTCATATGTTCTTTCCAGTTCTATATATTTTCTTCTAGTCTGTCCTGTAATTTATATATGCCTAGCTCCTCTCGAATAGTTCCATTTCTTATTAAATCTTGTCTAGTACATTCTTTTTAAGATCCTCATTTCTGCTGAATGTATTTTAGTTTTATATTTTAATGTAAACAGAAATTGGGGACGAGAAGCATATGTAGATTACTGTAATAGGCAAGAGAGAGAAGGGTTAGCTTGGATGAGAACACGAACAATAATTCTAAGAGTGATAAGAGGTAGGGAAAAGGGAACTTGTGAATTTTGTGGAGGAAAAGAAAGCATAGAACACTATGTAACAGAATGCGAGGAGGTTGCAATGTGGTGACAAAGGGTCTGGGAGGAAACATGGGAGAAAGTAGAGAAGAAGATAGTAGCTATAAAACGTTAACGGGCGGAGAGAAAAAGAAGATAACAACTATTGCTAAGTTCTTGCAGAAAGTAAAAGAAAAATGGACCAGAAATGTTAAGAATATAAGAAAGGAAGATGAGGAGGAAGAAAGGGGCTAATTAAGTAGCAAGGAGACATGGATGTTAAGAGCTACCAGGCAGAGCAGAAGACCAGGGTGTCATGCAAGCCAAGGTAGCAACAAGGTAAAGACAAATAAATGTAGCCTAAAGTTTTAAATTGTAAAATTTTGGAATATACACAATAAATCTAATCTAATCTAAACTCACTTCCATACATTAGCACTGGAGCTGCCATCGTTTTATAAACTTTTAACTTTGTTTATTTCCTTGCTTTTTTTTCAATGTTCTTACTATAGTTATTTTGTTTTCTATGTCTTTGTCTAAACCAAAGTTTACATCACAGCACAAATAGCTGAAATTCGAAAGCTGCTCCAGGCATTTGTTTTCAATACCTATTTTTGATCTTACAGGATATTCTCTTCTATGTGTCATTGTTTTCCTTTTCCTTATGGATATATTTAGATTGTATTCTTTTCTCATTAAATACATGTTATGAATTGAACGTTGGAGGCCTGCTTGTTTCATATCTACTCCTTTAACGGCCGCGCCGTGGCTCAGTGGTTAGACCGCTTGGCTCTCACCAAGGCGGACCGGGTTCGATCCCAGGCGACCGCAAAGTGAAATTTGTAGTGGACAACACAGCGCTGAGGCGGGTTTTCTCCGGGATCTCCGGTTTCCCCCGCCATCTCATTCCATCGGTGCTTCATTTTCATCTCATGTATCATCAGTGTCACCGCCTGCGGTGCCGTATGTAGTAAAAGCGGGTGTTAAACACTACACATTTCATATTACTCCTTTAACGACCATGGCTATTCGAATCGATTGCGTTGAGGCACCGCAGAAAGCGGTGTGTCAAAACTAGCTTAGAAAATATAGCAAGAGCAGCATATGTTACAAAATAATTCATTAGTTAATAAGAAATAGACAAAAGATTAAGTGGAAAAGGATCTGTTGCAATCTTAAGGCCTTCAAATTCCATGGTCCTTAGATGACGATAAAAAGGGGGAACAATAACAAAGAACATCTTGGAAATAGTTAATAAAAAAACAAAGAAACGGCATATTTTACATCAACTGTGGGCTACGACGATATCTACATTTTTTCTGTAATTTACGGATTACCAAATATAAAAAGCTACTCTTAATGGATAGGAATTCCCATGAAATTCACTATATACGTCTTATTTCTTATGGAAATGTGTTGAGGCATAGTGTTCTAATAAAACCGTTAGTCATATTTTAAAAATAAAAAAGGTCGACAAATGTAAACACCAAATTTGGAATTGAACACACTTCATTAGGGGACAAGCATATGGACCTTTTTTTTTTTTCTAAAAATGCTTGATGTCAAAAACGTATTTCTGTTAAAATACATTTACATTTACTTGTGAAATACAAATACTTGGAACTTTTGAGTGAAATTCGGCCCTTTTGTGAGTAAGTAGCAAGGAAAGTAAACACTCCTCAGACGAAAATGCTAAAAATGAGATGAGTGAAAGACATATTACATCCACAGCCTATACGGCTGAGTGGATTAAATTGAAGAGCTGAAATCGCTTTCGTAAGCACTTCACTTGTTTTAACATTTTGCTTTCGAAACTTTCATAAAGGATAAACAAGGTAACGTCTGCCTACAAATACAAGTGGAGAAGAGAATTTTATACCACTGATTTAATTTTGGACAGAAAAACGAATTACATCCGAAATTGCCTAGCAATTTGGATGTGCATAATTAACAAGCGCTCTGCGGGAAAAAAACAGTTACTGCTTTAAAGTTTTGTTAAGAGGCAATTATTCTGTAGAGAAGAAGGAAAAGATATACCCCATGCAACTGTACAATAATGGCTTCTTTCTTTCTCCTCGCCTTTCTTCCTTTGCCCAAAAGGGAATTTCGGACTTCGCTTTCAACAAGTTTACTCGAGAAAAATTAAATGGAGAAAAGGATAAAGAAAATCCTTCTCAAAAGGTTCTGTATCTCAAGGAACAACTATCAATTGCAGCTATAACGTGGTGCATATTACGTAAATGGCTTATTTATTGTACTGGCATTACTTTCTATGAAAACTTATTCATTTGTCCAAGTCGTGTTAAGGGGAGGCGTAACAGTCTATCTTACCAATGTTAAAATGAGAGTTTTTTTTTTTTAATTTACGTCCTCCAACGTTAAGTCATATCGGACGATGAATGGAATGCGTAAAATGTTACTCAATGCGTCCGGGGTACTCAAGAGGTTAGAGTTAGCCGACATTCGTCTTTCAGGATAACGGAAAAACTCCGTTGGCCATGGTAGCTCAAAGGTTAAGAGCGACTGGACGGAAACCAAGAGATCTGTGATTCAAATCCCGGCCATGGGATTGAACTTTTCGTGTTGATTCTATCCCCCCCTAGGGGAAGGGATCCGTCCCTTTCAGCTGCCAAAGTGCGGGCGCTGCGGACCCTTAGCACTCGTGGTACCTCTGACGTTACTAGAGGAACCTCGGGCCGAACAACCGAGCCCCTCCTTCGGAGTTGTTCGGATTGGATGGACTCGAGGGGGCAGTGTGTTCCCGATACCCGTGGGAATCGGGTACGTCTTCGGAGGGGTTGAGGGAAGCCATTAAGTCTCCCGGTTACTAGCCTGCAAAGCTAGTAGAAGGTGTGCTAGATCGCCAGGCGGCCCCACCGAGGTTTTTCGGTAGTCTTCACCTTGAGTGTTGACGCGCGTAAGTGGCGTATCCACTTCCATCCCGTCTTGAGTACATAGGACCAGATGGGTTGTTAGTCTCTAGGCCTTGCCCTATGGAAAGCCCCATGGAGGACGCCGAGCGCCCTTTGGGACAGCTCGGATACTCCCTGGTTGAAGGAGGCCCGGGTCTTGTTCCTACGGGTTCAAGGCTAATGGGAGTAGAGCCTCTGGACTCAACGTGTTGATTCTATCCATCAAATATCTTAGCCTATATACGGCTAGTGTGGAGAAATGATTAGTTCCAATTAACTAAAATAACAAGAGTTAAATGATGAAGCCTGGGACTCAAGTACTTACGATAGTAAGTGACCACAAATGGTGTATCTCGGATGCGAGAGCCCCTAGTGGTTTACCGGGAAAATATACGAGTCAAATAGAGAATTTAATGTCAGGACGGCACGTTGGCCATTGCATCTCCATGGGTTAGAGTGACTGGACGGAAACCAGGAGGTCCTGGTTCAAATCCCAGCCATGACATTGAATTTTTAATGTTGACTCTATTAAAGGAAGTGAATACTTTGCATTTAAAGGTATCACTGCAGGAGTACCACAGGGTAGTGTATTTGGACCGATATTATACTTGTTCTACACACGAGACGTCCTACAAGATGAGGGAACTGAGATGGCGACTTTTGCCAATCAGTGGATAACCTGATGATGGATGTACACTCCCGAAACGTCGATTTCTAATCGTCTTTTCACCTGGCTTGTTTCCTTAAAATATCTTGACATATTGGTACTCAGGAAAGCTTCAGGTTATATGCGTTGTTATTTTGCATTTTTTAATATTCCGTCACTTTTTAAATATCTATTCTGCTATTTTGTGTTTCATCCGGATGTCATGAAAAGATTATGATATTTTTAACAATGAACTGGTTTAAAACATCTGACGATATACGCGGGCTATCCAGAAAGTAGATTACGTTTTCGTCTGTTTCCGCTAGGGGCGGGGCTAGCGCGGCCATCTTGGGGTCAGAGCGTTGCGCAGCTCAGTCGGCATCTAGCCGTGCTAGTGAGAGGTTCGTGCTGTGCTCCGTTCAGATACTGTGACGGTTTGAAATGTCTGCGTTAATTGAAAATCCCGCGAGCTTCGAGGTGCGTGCAGTAATAAGGTTTCTGACTGCAAAAAACTGTAAACCGATAGAAATCTATCGGCAGCTTTGTGAAGTGTATGGGGACAACATTATCACTGAAGGTGGAGTGCGTCAGTGGGTCATCAGATTTAAAAATGGCCGAACCAATGTTCACGACGAAGATCGAAGTGGGAGACCCAGCATAGTGACTGCCGAACTTGTCGAAAAAGTCGATGCTAAAGTCCGTGAAAATCGAAGGTTCACAATAACGGAACTTTCTTTGAGTTTTCCACAAATTTCGCGAAGTTTGTTGCACGAAATCATCAGCGAAAAGCTTGGTTACCACAAGTTTTGTGCAAGATGGATTCCAAAAATCTTGACAGAGGACCACAAAAATCAGCGAATGGCTGCAGCGTTGAACTTTTTGGACGTTTACCATAAGGATGGTGACTCTTTACTCGATCGCATCGTTACTGGTGACGAAACATGGGTGAAACACGTGAACTGTGAAACGAAATTGCAATCAATGCAGTGGGGGCACACAAGTTCTCCCCAAAAACCCAAGAAATGCATGCAAACAATGTCGGCAAGGAAGATGATGGCGACTGTTTTTTGGGACAGAAAAGGTGTGATTTTGGTGGACTTCCTGGAAAGAGGCACTACAATAAACTCTCAAAGGTATTGCCAAACTCTCCAAAAACTCAGAAGAGCCATTCAAAACAAGCGCAGAGGAATGTTGAGCTCTAAGATCTTGTTGATTCACGACAACGCCCGGCCCCACACGGCAAATGTCACTCGTGAAGTTCTTGAATCTTTTAAGTGGGAGTTGTTTCCTCATCCGCCGTACAGTCCCGACCTGGCACCGAGCGACTTCCACCTATTCCCAGCAATGAAGAAGTGGCTGGCTATGCAGCGTTTTGATGACGACGCACAGCTGCAAGAAGAGGTAACGAAGTGGTTGAAGGCGCAGGCGGCCGAATTTTTCGACGAAGGAATTTCCAAGCTGGTACATCGCTACGATAAATGCCTTAATTTGAATGGTGACTATTGTCGAAAAGGAGTATTTGAGTGTGGCTTTCATCTGTATATAATAAAATTTGTTTCCTATACTTTGTTTACTTTTTATTCCAAAACGTAATCTACTTTCTGGATAGCCCTCGTATTTGCTATATCCGTCTTGTACCAACAATGAAGTGCAATGGAACTACTTCTGTACACGGTTATCTCTGCATGAAGTAAATAGGAAAATACTTTTTGTAAGAATAACTAGAATAGTAATAAATAGAGAAAGTCTTGGCATTGTTACACTTAAGAACTTTTAGTGTATTAAAATGGTAGATAAAAGAGTGAGTCTCGTAAAATGCAATGTTGTTGACACATTCTGCCCCAGGAAACGTGAACTGTTCGGTTAGCAGCAAGAGCTGCTGCCAACAAGATGCACTAAAACTCCTCAAAATGACGCCCCTCCACACTTAATGTGTGTGGGAGGTAAGAGGGGAGGTGAGAGATCTGACCTACTTTTGTTACTTCAGATTACTCTTTGATATTAGTTTCGTACCAAGCTAAGACTCTTCCTTCAGGTACATTCTCCTCTAAAACATTGTTTCGCATGTGTTTAGGTCTCCTGTTAACACTCACATGGCTCTTGAACAGAGGGTTTCCCTCTACATACTTCACGTTAATCAAGATAAAGGTTGTCTTAATTCTAATTTTCTTTTAAGTACAAGGGAATGTGGCAGTAAGCGATAGTCAAATCTCTAACAGCTATTTCACGGCTTCAAATAATGTTGTCCTTGCATGGCCAAGACATAAAAAGACGAATAACCACTTTTCATTACAAAAAAGTATAAGTATTGGACAACTCATTTAAATAACAAGGAATTGGTCCGATATGATTTACCCCACACAAAAAATAAACAAAAAAATAAACAAACTATTTAACATAAATTGTGCTTTACGAGCTTTACACTTTTTGTTCGCTAAAATGTTTACTACCTCTTACCAGTTATGCAAAAGTTATCCAGAACAAACAGTTATATGACATAAAATGAACTGTCCAGGGAAAGAACCAGCTAAGTCTCTTTTTGTAAGAAAGGTAGAACGAATATTTGATTTTAAAACACAATGGCTGGCCACGTAGCTCAGTCGGTAGAGTACCTACCTGCCGTGCTAGGGGTCCCGGGTTCGATTCCCGGCCGTGGGGTGGGGATTTTTCTCCGGCCAAGATAATTCCTCATCTTCCCCAGAGTCTGGAAGGATAAATGAGAGTGTGAATGTGTACGGGATCTAATGATTAAAACCCAACGAATACGAGTTAACACCTTCGATATGACCAAGATAATTCCTCATCTTCCCCAGAGTCTGGAAGGATGAATGAGAGTGTGAATGTGTACGGGATCTAATGATTAAAACCCAACGAATACGAGTTAACACCTTCGATATGTTCCAAAAAAGAACGACCGCCGATATGACCAAGATAATTCCTCATCTTCCCCAGAGTCTGGAACTATGAATAAGAGTGTGAATGTGTACGTGATCTAATGATTAAAACCCAACGAATACGAGTTAACACCTTCAATATGTTCCAAAGGAGAACGGCCGCCGATATGACCAAGATAATTGCTCATCTTCCCCAGAGTCTGGAAGTATGAGATCTAATGATTAAAACTCAACGAATACGAGTTAACACCTTCGATATGTTCCAAAGGAGAACGGCCGCCGATATGACCAAGATAATTGCTCATCTTCCCCAGAGTCTGGAAGTATGAGATCTAATGATTAAAACTCAACGAATACGAGTTAACACCTTCGATATGTTCCAAAGGAGAACGGCCGCCGATATGACCAAGATAATTCCTCATCTTCCCCAGAGTCTGGAAGTAAGGATGAGAGTGTGAATGTGTACGTGATCTAATGATTAAAACCCAACGAATACGAGTTAACACCTTCAATATGTTCCAAAGGAGAACGGCCGCCGATATGACCAAGATAATTGCTCATGTTCCCCAGAGTCTGGAAGTATGAGATCTAATGATTAAAACTCAACGAATACGAGTTAACACCTTCGATATGTTCCAAAGGAGAATGACCGCCGCTATGACCAAGATAATTCCTCATCTTCCCCAGAGCCTGGAAGTATGAATGAGAGTGTGAATGTGTACGTGATCTAATGACTAAAACCCAACGAATACGAGTTAACAGCTTCGATATGTTCCAAAGGACAACGACCGCCGATATGACAAAGATAATTCCTCATCTTCCCCAGAGCCTGGAAGTATGAATGAGAGTGTGAATGTGTACGGGATCTAATGATTAAAACCCAACGAATACGAGTTAACACCTTCGATATGTTCCAAAGGAGAACGACCGCCAATATGACCAAGGTAATTCCTCATCTTCCCCAAAGTCTGGAAGTATGAATAAGAGTGCGAATGTGTACGTGATCTAATGATTAAATCCCAACGAATACGAGTTAACACCTTCGATATGTTACAAAGGAGAACGCCGCCGATATGACCAAGGTAATTCCTTATCTTCCCCAGAGTCTGGAAGTATGAATGAGTGTGTATGTGTGCGTGATCTAATGATTAAAACCCAACGAATACGAGTTAACACCTTCGATATGTTCCAAAGGAGAACGACCGCCTATATGACCAAGATAATTCCTCATCTTCCCCAGAGTCTGGAAGTATGAATGAGAGTGTGAATGTGTACGTGATCTAATGATTAAAACCCAACGAATACGAGTTAACACCTTCGATATGTTCCAAAGGAGAACGGTCGCCGATATGACCAAGATAATTCCTCATCTTCCCCAGAGTCTGGAAGTATGAATGAGAGTGTGAATGTGTACGTGATCTAATGATTAAAACCCAACGAATACGAGTTAACACCTTCGATATGTTCCAAAGGAGAACGGCCGCCGATATGACCAAGGTAATTCCTCATCTTCCCCAGAGTCTGGAAGTATGAATGAGAGTACTAGTGTGTGCGTCATCTAATGATTAAAACACAACGAATACGAATTAACACCTTCGATATGTTCCAAAGGAGAACGGCCGCCGATATGACCAAGATAATTCCTCATCTTCCCCAGAGCCTGGAAGTATGAATGAGAGTGTGAATGTGTACGTGATCTAATGATTAAAACCCAACGAATACGAGTTAACATTTTCGATATGTTCCAAGGGAGAACGAACGCCTATATGACCAAGATAATTCCTCATCTTCCCCAGAGTCTGGAAGTATGAATGAGAGTGTGAATGTGTGCGTGATCTAATGATTAAAACCCAACGAATACGAGTTAACACCTTCGATATGTTCCAAAGGAGAACGGTCGCCGATATGACCAAGATAATTCCTCATCTTCCCCAGAATCTGTAAGTATGAATGAGAGTGTGAATGTGTACGTGATCTAATGATTAAAACCCAACGAATACGAGTTAACACCTTCGATATGTTCCAAAGGAGAACGGCCGCCGATATGACCAAGGTAATTCCTCATCTTCCCCAGAGTCTGGAAGTATGAATGAGAGTACTAGTGTGTGCGTCATCTAATGATTAAAACACAACGAATACGAGTTAACACCTTCGATTTTTTCCAAAGGAGAACGACCGCCGATATGACCAAGATAATTCCTCATCTTCCCCAGAGTCTGGAAGTATGAATGAGAGTGTGAATGTGTGCGAGATCTGATGATTAAAACCCAACGAATATGAGTTACGTTTATCTGTGAGTAACTTTGTCAATATTATGAGTAAATTATTTATTGTGCATATTTCAGAATTTTATAATTTACAACTTTAGGCTTATATGACACCCTGGTCTTCTGCTCTGTCACGTAGCTCTTAACCTCCGTGTCCCCTTGTTACTTAATTAGCCCCATTCTTCCCCTTCCCCAACTTTCTTTCTTATATTCTTTACATTTATTCTCCATTTTTCTTTTGCTTTCTGCAAGAACTCACCTATATTTCTTATCTTCTTTTCCTCCTCTCCTCTACTTTCTCCCATTTTTCCTCCCAAACCCCTTTCCTCCACGTTGCAACCTCCTCGCATTCTGTTACATAGTGTTCTATGCTTTATCTTCCCCCACACAATTCACAAAAACGAACTTTATTTTGTGCAGTATGCACCATTATTATCAATAACATATCTTCATTTCTCAGGAAGCTTATCAATTCCATTTTTCCAAAATCTTGCAGTTTTCTGGTTGACAAACTCTTCTACGGCGAGTCTGCAATCCTCCAAGGAAGGAAGGTGTTTGCCATTAAGGAAGTTTTGCAGGGATCGGAATAAATGATTGTCGGATGGGGCAATGTCTGGAGAATAAGGCGGGTGGGGTAACACATGCCAGTCTAAATCCCGTAATTTCTGACGAGTTACCATAGATGTGTGTGGTTTGGCATTATCTTGATGAAAGATGACTCCACCATTAGATGCTAATTCTGGCCTTTTTCTCCTGGGGCAACCTTCAGACGATCCAACTGAGAACAGTATTTATCTGAATTGATGGTCTCCCCAGGAGGAAGAAATGTGTAATAAATAATTCCTTTCCAGTCCCACCAAGTGCACAGTATGATCTTCTCAGGATGAAGCCCTGGTTTAGGAATTGAGAGTGGTGGTTCCCCTTTCTTACGCCATGACTTTCTCTTTCGGATGTTGTTGTACTCAATCCACTTTTCGTCTCCTGTAACCAGCTGTTTCAGATAAGGGGCAGTTTCATTGCGTCTTATCAATGCGTCACAGATGGAAACGCGCCGAACTAAATTTTGTTCACTCAGTTCGTGCGGAACCCATACATCCCGAAGATTTACGTAACCAAGCTTCTTTAGGTGCCTGGCTACAGTTGCATGAGATAAGTTTAGCTCCTGATCTACCTCCCGAGTTGTTATTCTGGGGTTGTTCGTAATCATGTCTTTATCCTTTCCTCATCCGTAACCACAGGTCATCCAGAACGAGGTTTGTCTTTCACAGAGAAGTTCCCAGCTCGAAATCGAGTAAACCATTTTTAGCATGCCCGATTTGTCACTGCACCTTCTCCGTAAACAGCACAAATTTTCCGTTGAGCTTGTGAGGCGGTTTTACCTTTACGGTAATAAAACAGCATTAAATGTCGAAAATGTTCCTTCTTGCCTTCCATATTAACATTCACAAGTTACAACTCCACACTGTTGCATCCACAAACTCGTACTGAAGTTTGGTTACTAATTCTTACATAAGTTGACCTATTTACTTTTGGCCGCGAGGACGCTGTGGTTTGTGTTCATATCACTCTTTTCAATTATTGTATTAGTAAACAAACCCCATATTGTTAGGCAACTTCTTTGACGTAAAAGTAATTGGGGAATGCAGTGTTCTCAGGAGTTCTTAGTCGTAAACACGTAACAGGAATCGAACGAATTTATGAGATAACCCGATAAATCACCGAACAGCATATCAGCTTAAGGTACTTGTGTAGGTTCCCACACAATTTTTTTCTGACCAGTGCAAAACGGATGCACAGTAGAATCAAATAATATTGACCTCAATTCCACAGAACCATTTATTTTTTTCGTGTAAATATGCTATTTAATTACTAAGCTTTGTTCTATAATTATTTACAGATCCAGAGTGGATGTTCCTATATATTTCACTAACGATAATGTAGTAAAAGGGTTTACTTAACAAAAAGCCTATTTTATTGGCTTTAGTTAGAAAAAATATCACATCGCAGTATTCGTTCATCCAACGCTTTTTAGTTTTCATGGCAGAAGTAGATTATTTTTAAATCATCTGTAGGTAGGCATGAAAAATGGGAAACAAATGATGAATGTGACATTAGAATAACCATTTTCCGCTAACTTTTGTACTGCTAAGCAGTGATACGTTCCTTATTTCTCACTTCTCAATATTGCATACTGGTCTTTGTGATGTTCCATTGGTATTCCTAATTAGTATGTGCTAACGATAGACGTGCCAGGCCCGAGTTTCTCGTATCCCGTTTCCGCAACACTCGCTGCTAGTAGTCTCCATAATGAAATCATTTCGTGTCAAACTGGAAGTGGCAGGGATCCATAGAATAGTAATATAGTACCTACAGTCACTTCCTTCAGCTTCGGTGGTTTTCCTTTGATGGGACACTTCATTGCGCCTAAGGAAAGGTAAGCATGACTGGGTTAGGAGTAGACAAGCAATTTAAAATCGAATTTTTACACTTTTTAGGGTAGTCAAAGGCACGGAGATACTAACCCTCGAGGCGCCACTGATTAGCAATAATTGTTTTTCCCCCTTCTAAATAACCTTGTAGTTTTCAATTCCCAAATGACGGGCAGTTGGGGTTGCCAGATTTACAAGGAAGAAAACGAGCAACTCATTGTTACTTTTTTTTAAACTAAGAAAGATAACATAGAAAATGAAGCTAGCTACAGTGAAGCAATGAATATTACATAAATATAAATATTTGTAACAAAAAAGTTCACTTATCTTAAGAACACGATGTTAATTCTTCTTTCTAATGGAGTTTAATTTCACAAACAAATTACACTGGGCAACAACAAAATAATTTTTTAATGTTTCGAGCACTTCATGAGGCAATTTCTACTAATTTTGGGTTGAGAAAAACAAATTAGACAATGAAATATTTTATTAGCTCTAGTTTCTATGATATACACAATGTGGAAGTATTACATGTTAACGGATTGACAGAAAAGGATACATTTTAATTACGTACATGCTAACAACAATGAACGTGCATTTGATTTTTTAACTGGTAATTACATGCTAAGAGTTCTAAATTGCTGGAAAAATACTTCGCAGATAGTCGTGTCTGAAGAGAATCATGAATTCGTCGTCTTTTAGCTTGTCTCAACAGTAATCCGCAAGCATTACTTCATTACAACGGCCCTGATATCTTTGTTTCATAACAGAAATGTCCTGATGGAATCTCTCCCCATGTTCATCACTAACAGCTCCACAACTAGAAGGAAAAAGTCTAGGTGGGAGTGGAGAAAATGGATCTTAAGGGACATGTTACATCCAAGGTTACGGTATTTTTGCAGGAGCACTGTCACCAAATGCTTGTAGTTGTCATCTCATTTGTTGCCTAAAAATCCATGAACAACACCCGTGAAGGCTTCCCAAGCTTTCTTTTCTTTCCCCTCCAAAACTTGGTAAAATGCAGAATCCTTTACAAGTTCTCTTATTTGTGATCCGACAAAAATGCCTTCCTCAACTTTTGCACTACTTAATTTCCAGAATTTCTCTCTGATTGTGTTTTGTTATCTGACAGTTGTGCCAGCTCCCAAAAAATCCCCCAAATTACAAATCTTCACTCTAAAAAATGAAATGTCACTTTATCTTCAAAACAAGAGCTAATCTATTTATATATAATCTATTTAGAATTTATAAAATTCTGAACAGGATTTATTCTCATAGTTCACTGTCACCTTGAGCTCTGCCTTATTGTGTTTCACTGCATGATACACTAAACCAAGTTCACACGACGCTGTGATATTGTCATATTCTTGTTTATTGTTCAAACAGTTTATTTCCAACTCCAGCTTGTTTAGATGCCCCTTATAACGTTCATGTTGCCTCAAATCACTTTGTCCACCATGTGAAATGCTGAAATCTTTCCTGTACATGGTACAAAATGCCCAATTCTCGTCCGATGCCGGTTCTTGCCCACGGAAATATATCTTCTCATTCCTTGAGATATGGTTGATGATGTTTTGCCTTTAATTTCTTCCGTGGAGGAGTCTTTGATGGATCGTATTCACCCTCAAACATATTCCACTATCGTTGTACACGATTACCAACAATTTAGACTTAACTTCCAACAACCACAACATAGAGTAGAACGGTAACGGAAGTAGATCTGAAAGGAACTGAAAGACAAAATCAGAGAGACAATAAATCGCTTATTATCGCTGGCAGAAACGTGTTGCTCTGCTTCTACATGGCCTACGTTGATTTAGAAGGCATTCGAGGAATGAAACAAAATAAAGTGTCATTTTCCAAAGATTACATAAACTTTGTGAGAATATTTAAGTCATTATTAGGGGTAATGATATTTAGCATTATGAAATCAGAAATTTAGCATCTTGAGTTTTATATGTAGCGTTTTTTAGTATTTATACATTTTCAATTTAGAATTTTATAGAATTTTGAAGAAAGTTTGAGTTAATTTTGTTAAATGATGGATATTAATATTATTTATATGAAATTTAAAACACGTTTATGGTGGGTTATTGATGACGGTGAGTTAAAAATGCATAAAGTGTCACTTTATTTCACATTAATATAGGTTAAAGCAATACGCAGAAATATAGAACAATCTGATAGAGACTAAAGCATACTGCATAACACAAAAAAGATACATCCATACTGATGTAAAACTAACACAATAAAAAGAAAATGCACTAAATTAGCCTAGTTTATGATTCAGTAGCGCTGTTGATTGAAAGTACTGAACATATTTCAACAATCTCTTGTCATTTGAGTCTTCCTGTCACTCAGAATTAAATTATATTTACTGAAATATCTTTCATCATCTACGCTGTTGGTAGGATCCCAAATGCATTGCAGAGCTGCTCGGGCAAACTCTGGGTATTTGAGCTTAACAGCCAACAGCATTTGCAGTAGTCTACATCTTTATTATTCTGCAGTATCAGTTGTGAATGAAAATATTCATATCCCTCAACAAAACTATATATTTTACCATCACGAAAAAACGGGATCTTGCTTTTACTTTCACTTAAAATCGTATAATTTATTGATTACTCTGCCAGCAGAGACAGGCTTAAAAAGCTTACCAACGTCTTGGAGAAAGACATTTATCACATTTTCCGCCTCTGCCCGCTGTTTGATATCTTTGCTCTCGCCATCTTCGCACTTATTGACGTGACCTACGCATAGAATGAATGAAAGCTGCGCGCAAAACCGAACAGAACAATGATAATGTGAACTTTGGCAACTTAGAACTGCAACTGGATTGACATGTCTTTATCACTTCCTTAAAATTAGGATTGCTACTGGTTTTCAGAGACGAGGACTGAACTTCTCCGTTAACTGAGTTGTGAAGATAGATTTTGAGATTAATGACGCGTGGTAAGAGAGTTTCTTTTGTGAAACAACTGAACTCGCTTCATGTAGCAAACATACATAGTGTCACGAACGCATTGTTGCGGCGAGGCGGCGTCTTGATTGTTTGAGAACATTCCGGAACAGGATTAAGCTATAAAAGCCGCCACCCGCCACTGGAAGACATGTAAGTGACATCTAAGCGACATGTTAATGCAGTAACCAAGGCACCGCGTTACGCTGATATGCTATTTGCCTGGTTCATCACTTGGAGCCTGAGGATAAATGGAACCAAATCTGAGGCACTCACATTCACCCGCCGCACTCAGTAACTTGTACCCAATCTCCGCCTGGGTGGAGAAGTACAATGGTCCACGGAGGCTACATACCTCGGAGTAACCCTGGATTAGCATCTGACGTGAAAACAACACATCAGCACTGTGGCAAATAGAGTATCCAGAAGGATGGCCATGCTGTATCCTATGTATAATAGGAAGTTGAGAACGGGCCTGCACAATAAATTGCTCATATACAAGCAAATACTCCGCCCTGCACTAACCTATGCTTGCACAGTCTGGGGAGCTGCAGCAAAATCCCATCTCCACAAACTCCAAGTCCATCAAAACCGCTGACTTCGTTATAACTTTTATAACAATCTCCCTTCTAGCTTCAACAGTCTAATCCGTAGTCTGGGGGAATATGACCTCTACCCCGGTGAAACCTACAAGCGACCCAGACTAGTGCTAGCACCACCATAGGCCCCTACAACCCATTTCTGAGCTATCCATTACACTTCTAATCCCTAACAGGTAATTAAACAACCATTACATTACCTATTCACCACCATCTACCCACCGCCATATCACTAAAACTCACCACCATGCCAGTAAGGGTTGAAGGCCCCTCCTCTGAGGAGGAGGTTCAAATATCAACGAAACCTCCGTGCTGTGTTGGACGTGTGTGCGTGAACAGCTGTAACAGTGAACTAGTTTTGTGGTCGATGACCTTACAAGTTTTATGTGTATGTGGCGTAATTCTGCTAATGTAGGTATTGACCGAAATGTGTTTCTACGGATACAAAGAGCAATTTTTGGTGTCTGAAACCTGGACTTTTAATTTCACGAACCCACAAAGTCAGAGCTATGCGGGCAATCTTAGAACAATAAGCTAATTTAGCGGGAAGGGTTGCTTTCCACAATCCATAAGAGTGGTCACTTACTTTATATCTTTCTATACATGCAAAGGTTATGCAGACCCTTCAGTTAAAGTTGTCAGAAGAAAGAAAATAAAAGAGGGCTGTTCAATAAAGAATGATCATAATTTTTTACGGTAATAATATTTCGCATTAAAATTCAATGTTATAATATTCTGTTAGCTTAATGTGAAACAAACATGCTGTAGTAGTTTCATTGTTGGTACTCCTCGTTCCCGCCTGTGAGAACCAGGCAAGTTCAGACATGTTCAGTATCGCCTACCGCTGTAATGGAGGTAACATGCAGTTAAAGTTGATATTAGAGGAAGATCCGGAGTTTCTTTCAAACGTAATCACTGCTGATGAAACTTGGCTACATCATTTTGATCCTGAGAGCAAACAGCAAAGCTCAGTGTGGAAATCTCCTTCATCACCAACCCCCAAAAAGGAAAAATGGTTTCTTCTTCTGGGAAAGTTATAGTCATCTCATTCTTTGATATTCATGGAATGGTTTATCAGCATGTTGTACCTGCACACACACACAAGTAACTAGACAATACTACAGGGATGTCCTGGAAACATTGCAAGTCCTTATCAGGCGCAAAAGACCACATTTCCGTGAAGCAGGATGGATGCTGCACCAGGATAATGCGCGGCCGTATATTGCCAATGTTGTTGCTGATTATCTTGCAAAAATCAACGTGAAGTGCATCCCTCACCCTCACTACAGTCCGGATTTAGCCCCAGCTGAGTTTTTTCTATTCCCTAACTTGAAGAAACGCCTTCGTGGGAGGCATTATCCATCATCAGAAGCAGTGGTGAAAGCTGCGGAGGCGATTTTGAAGGATATCTCAAAATATAGTTTCGAACATGTCTTTGAAGGCTGGCAGAAACTCTGGGACAAGTGCATCGCATTCAGGGGAGAATATTTTGAGAAGAAGCATCAAAATTATGAGGATGATTAAAGGTACGTTTCCCCCCCCAAAAAATGTGATTACTCTTTATTAAACAGCACTCGTAATTATTTGGAAAAATCTTTGATTTCGCATTTATAGAGCATTTTGATTAAATTTCGCACTTTATCACGCTACATCGCTTTTGCGAAAAATCACCACCCTTAGGCATATATAATTCAATAATTCGTAGTAGGCAAATAAAAACAAAGAATTGCGGACTCCCGGTAAATAATAAACGGAGTAACCAAATTCGGGAGAAAAAACGGAGCTTCTGGCAAGCCTGCAGGCAGCTGTATGTACATATGATAATTTAAAGTAAAATAATAATATCAAAGCTTAAAGAAAAACTTCACAAACAGAAAAAACTTTGAGATATACATTAATTACATGTTGTATAGGGTAGGTTAAGTAAACTCCTGTAAGCAGCGAGACAGATTTTTTCCTAGCAATGCGAAGAGCGGCAGGGAGATCAAATCGAAGTTGTGCGGTGACTGGCATACCGCGAGGTTGTCTTTCCGCTGTGCACGGTAGTAAACGCCAGGCAGAGCGGGCTTTGTTTGTGCTGTCGTGTATACAGTTCAGCGCTCCGCGCGTAGTTTTGTTGAATTGGGTATATTTATACCTGTTCGGTTTTGAGTTTAAAAAGTAATCATGGCGATGTACAAACGTGTGAATACACTAAAAATTCAATTTGAAGCAACGGCAAGTAAACCTACTGCATTAGAAATCCACCAGTGGCTTGTAAATTTCATGCGATTACAAGTGGATCAAGTTGACACGCTCCAGCTGCACACAAGAGAACGTGCTATATATGTGAAGGTGATTTCGGCGGTATTATACGATAATCTCCTAGCCCGTTATCAAGATGAACAAACCTTTACCTACGCCTCTGGAGAAACGGCAAAGTTACGAATTACACCGGGTGATCAGCAAACAGTGAATGTTAGAGTGTTCAATTTACCTTCGGAGGTTCCCCTCGCTGTGTTGTCGCAGCAGCTGAGCCAGTACGGTACAGTGTATGACATACGCAGAGAGCAATGGAGCTCCCAGTATCTTCTTCCGACTAACAACGGAGTGATTGCTGTGAAGATGGGACTAAAACGTCACATACCTGCTAGCTTGGTTATCGATACCTATTTGATTGGAATCAGTTACATCGGTCAACCGCAAGCTTGTCATCTCTGTCATGCCACTACCCACCTGAAAGCTGAGTGCCCCCTTCGTGCTACGCGGTTACCCATCAACCCACGGAACCGTCCAGTTACCTTCAGTGTCGCAGCAGGTGCTAACTCATATGCTGCTGCTGTCGGTAGAGAGTACGCAGCAGGTTCGACGAGTACGTCCACAGAAGACCAGCCGCCGGAGCAACCTACACAACAGGCAGTCAATGGTCCGGTAGTAGTGGAGCTAACGAGAGAGCCGGCGGAGTCCGAAAAGTCTGCAGTGGCCAACGATATCACGCCTATGGTTGAGACACAGGATGCCCCTAAAAGATCTGCTGTTACTGCTCCAGCTGAGGGTTCTCGGGATGGTGTTATGGAGGTTGTAAGTGATGAAGAAGTAGAGGTATCTGATACTGAAATAGCTCAGTTAAGGCAAAAGGTTGGCATTACAATGTCTGGTCGCGACCCTCGATTAAGAAGTCAGCACAGGAGGATGGAAGTGCAAGGAATTCCACCACGACAGCAACCTCCGGATGTGCTACACCTGAAAGGTGGTCCCCCGGTTCCCATCCAAGGGAAAGAGATAGACTCAGTCAAGCGGCCGGCAGTGGATGGCGGTGATGAATATGAAGAAGAACTACGTTCAGCTAAACTTACCAAAGAGGATTCGTGCCCAGGCATTGTTCAAGCAGGCTCAACTGATATTAAAGTGGTTCCTGGTTCTTCGAAATCCTGGCATCACTAAGGATGTGCTCCTAGCCCATTGAATGCCGATAGGTGCGCAAATCTGGGCTTCGCTTAATGTTAACGGTCTGCGACAGGTGGTCAAACAGCAACTTTTAAGGGACTTCTTGATAAATCATGACATAGATATCTGCTTTTTGCAGGAGGTGAATATTGATAATATGGACTTCTTATATGGCTACGAGTACGAGACGAATCTTGGGCCGGAAGGTACCGGTACGGCTATTGTGTATCGTCAAGGTTTACAACTACATAATTTCGTGCTCCATCCCTCTGGTAGAGCCATCTCAGCAGTGTATGAGGGCACTACCTTGGTGAACATTTACGCCCCTGCGGGCAGTAATAAACGAAAGCAGCGAGAAAGTTTTTTTAGGCAAGACATCTTGACCCATATTCCAGCAAGTGCACCGTTCGTCCTGGTTGGCGATTTTAATTGTACTTTAGCTGCTAAAGATCAACGGGGTGCCGTCAATGGGTGTAGTACTCTGCAACAGCTAGTAGAACAAATGCACCTGACAGATACCTGGGAACATAAGCACGGCTCAGCAGTACAATTTACATTCGTGAGAGGACCATCAGCTTCACGACTGGACCGCATGTATGTTACGGCTGAACTCTTACCCCGCCTTCAGCGCACAGAAATAATGCTGGTGGCATTTAGTGATCATAACGCTCTAATACATGCACTTGAGGGCAGGGCGGCGAGCTGCAATAGAGGCAGAGGTTACTGGAAACTTAACTGCTCCTTGCTTACGGATGAGGAAGTGATGACTGATTTCCAGGACTGCTGGTCACGATTGCGGGAATCCTTTGCGCGTGCACCAAACAAAGTCGACTGGTGGGTGTGTAAAGCCAAACCTACATTACGAAACTTCTTTCGGGCTGCTGCCGTTCGTCGAGCGCTGGCTAGAAGAGAAACCATGGAATATTACTTCCAAATCCTCCACGAGCTGCACGTACGCCAACAGCAGGGAGACAATGTTCTGCAACTAGTGCGGGAGATCAAAGAACATATAAAAGCTCGTAAAACACAACAACTTCAGGGATATTTGGCCAGAGTACACTCGGAGGAAGTGCTGCATGGGGAGCAGGCGAGTTTTTTTCATTTGGCAAAGGAACGTAATCATGGTCGCCGGAAGCTAATCACTCAACTTGAAATAGATGGACGGGAGGTTTCCACTACAGCCGAAATTATTCGTGAAGTGAACAATTTCTACGCACAACGATTCACCGACCCCGCAGATCTCGCACACAAAGTAGAGGCATATATGTCAAAATTCCTACCAGAGCTACCGGAAGAATTGTGGCAGGACACGCTGTCGCTGTCCAAATCAGAGTTACGTGAAATAATCCAAAAATCCAAATTGCGTGCCTCCCCAGGACCTGATGGCTTGCCATATGAATTTTACAAGCAATGTTGGTGTCACATCCAGAACGAACTGTTACAAGTCTTTCAGGAAATGTGGAATACAGAGCATTTACCACGCACATTTGCAGATGGGATAGTGGTACAACTTCCGAAGGTGGCTAGACCCAAGACCTTACAGGATTATCGACCGATCACGCTGTTAAACTGTGATTACAAACTGTTCGCTAAAATAATTGTTGGTCGTATGCAAAAGATACTACCATATAGCATTAGCGAGTTCCAGGCCGCAGTAAAGAAGGGAGCGACCCTGCAAAATACGTTAGCTGCCTTGAGAGGATGTATACTGCATTGCGCACAGGAACATCAGTCTGCAGCGATTATTAATTTGGACCTCCAAAGGGCCTTTGACAGCGTTGTTCATGGCGGTTTGTGGAGACGTATGATGGAATTAAAAGTGCCTGATAAATTCTGCAACCTGATTCGAGCCATGTATGCTGGTGCCTCGTCAAACGTTCTCTGCAATGGCTATTTAACGTCTGCTATACCGATTAAACGCTCAGTCAGACAAGGATGTCCCATGTCCATGATGCTATTCTCCCTGTATGTTGACCCACTACTCCGACAGCTGCAATCTACACTTGATGGACTAGAGATATATGGGCAGCGAATGGTTGTGAGGGCCTACGCAGACGATATTACGGTAATAGTTACCACCCCCCAAGACAGTCCTCGCTTAAGAGATTGTTTACAAGAGTACGAGGGATCGACAGGGATGACATTTAATATGCAGAAGTCCGAGATTTTAGCCATTGAACCAGATCCGCCGGACACATCCATCTTAGGAATACCTATGGTGCGGCGCACGAAGATTTTGGGAGTTTACTTTAGCGATAGCGAGACGGACATGAGGGAATATAACTGGACGACCCGGATTAATGTACTGCGTGGGATGATGTACAAGCAGAAACTCCGGATGTTGAATTTGGTACAACGTATACGATATTGTAACAGTTTCGCGCTCAGCAGGATTTGGTACCTTGCACACGTGCTACCACCAACAAAGCGGGATTCCCAGAGGATAGAACAGATATTGGGCTATTTCATCTGGACAGGGAAGCTCTACCGTGTTGCGCGGGCTCAACTACGTCTCCCGAAGGGGCAAGGTGGTTGGGGGTTAATAGAGGTGGCTCTCCAGTCGCAAGCGTTGATGATCAAAATGCTTCTGCTTGCCCTAAATAATCAGAGTGATCCCGTGGACACCATGATACAACGCACGCACATGGATTTTTGGCGCCAAGGACAACGAGGCAAGGTACCCGAGATTTTACGGGACACGTATTACGCGTTGGAGCGGTTACCCCCGGAGCACTCAATAGATGGTGATAAGTGCACAGTAAAGAACATTTATGCTTATCTTCGTCAAGCAGTTAGAATCACCCCACAGGTACAGATAAAATATCCGCAGCTGCCCTGGCAGCGCATATGGAAATGTTTTGGCTGTCAGCAACTGAACACCACATGGTTAGCGGTGACGTATGAAATTGTCAATGAACTTCTTCCAACGGCAGACAAACTGTACCACCACAGAATGGCTAACTGCCCGAGATGCCCTATTTGCTCGGAAGCAGATTCACTTCCGCATCGGGTGATGGTATGTTCCGGAAAAGCTGATATATGGAACTGGGTGCTAGACAAATGTAATAGCTGGATACCTGCCGGATGGGATGCTTCACATGAAGATATATTACATCTGAATCTTCCTAAGGTGAACCCTTCATTACAACGTGCACTGCTCTGGCTCATAATGGGTACATTTACCTGGATAAACACACTGGACACGCCAAGTGATTGTTCAGTATCACGGCTCAGACGATTTTTACGCGAAGAGAGATGGACAATGATCCAGCTCAAGAAAATAGCACCCTTCAAACCGTGGATACTGCACGTGTAAGAGATATAGGCAGAATAATATCAATTTCGGACATCATTCCCCTACATGTAAAACAGTGAGGTACAATAAAATATAGATAAAAATCGGTCCCCTCCCTGCCTCCCTCTCCTTGTCCCTCCCTTCCTCCCTCTTTCGCTTCAAAAATAAAAGCAAGTAGCTTAAGTTAACAAAAAAAAAAGCTTTGGATCTGATAGAGAACCAGTATGGGTGATCAGCCCAATGCCTGGTGTGAAGGTGAAGGAAGTGGGTGATTGTATGAGGACGAGATGAAAAAAAAAAATCGATGATCGGGATGCCACATAGCCCGAGCTCCAATTATCTTCCAGCTTCTGAACTGCGTAAACTGTGCCGCGTTCCCTTTGAGATTCAAAAGGAAGTGAACCATAGACCGGCTGAAATTTAATATATAAGCATCTCAACAAAAATACACATATATATTCTATGACGTACAAATATTTAAGAGCCATAAATTAAACATATTTTATGACCTTTAGTATACTTACTATATTTTTATAATATATGTTAAAGGTACAGAAAAAAACTTCTCATTTTAAAGTTTGAAGCTTTTAGAAATTATTTTTTTCAGCACATTCGCTACCTGTGTCAAAATGTTCCTCGCGAAGCAATTTTTATCCAATTCTTTTGAGATTTCCATATAGATCACCAAAATACAAATAATTAAACTACATATAACTGTTTTCTTTTCATCAGCTGTGGGGTATTAATTTTTAAAACTATATAAAACTCTTTAAAAAGCGAAATTTTCAGGTGACAGCATTTAGAAATGATTTTCTTTTAAACTAAAGCAGTATATCAAAATTGTATAACAGTTTTGTGCGATAAAAGTCGGCTTTAGAGTTAATAAATAGCAAACTAGAAGAGATGTCACATTGAACTTTAAAACATCTCTTTATATAAGACAAAATTGTAAACGAAAGTTATCTGCTATGGAGACCTTTTACATAATTCTTGAGGACGCAAGGACGAGATCATGTTCGGTACATATGTCTTTGATTGGCAGAAAACATTTTAATAATGGCTGAGAAGACATCTACATCTTGAGATCACGAGGGTGGTCTGAAAAGTTTGCTACCTCAACATGAAGATGCAGCAATCGTAATTAAAAGCTAGTAAATTCGTTGTTCATCTGTTGACAGTTACTGACCAAAGTTTCTGTCATTTTAGACGCTCAGTTGTTATGTAACAATCGTTTGAGTGGGTTGGTGTGAGTTTTTGTATGAAAATGGACAAAATCGAGTATCGAGCTGTCATTAAGTATTTGTTTTTGAAAGGCAATACGCCTACGCAAATCAAAGATGAGTTGGATTCTGTGTATGGGGACTCTGCACCATCATTTAGCACAGTGAAATTTTGGAAAGCTTAATTCAAACGTGGCTGTAAGAGCTTGAGAGACGATAAACGTTCGGGACGTCCAAAAACTGCAACTACTGACGACAGCATCGCCAAACTTCACCAAATGGTGCTAGACGACCACGAATTAAAGTGAGAGAGATAGCAGAGGCTATGAACATGTCAAAAGAACGTGTTTGTCACATATTAAATCAACATTTAGACATGAGAAAGTTGTCCGCGCGTTGGGTGCCTCATTTGCCTGCGTTAGACCAAAAACGTGTTCGAATGAACATTTCCAACGCTCTGTTGGCGTAGTTTAGGCGCAACAAATCCGAGTTTTGGCGCCGATTAATTACTCTAGATGAAACTTGGATACACCATTATACGGCCGAAACAAAAATACAGTGGACTACAAAGGGGGGACCGGCTCAAGAAAGAGGAAAATCTCTTTTTTTCGGCTGGGAAAGCGATGGATACCTTTTTTCTGGGATAGACATGGAGGTATTTTAATCGATTATCTTCAGAAAGTAAAATCATTACAGGAGCATACTACGCATTATTACTTGACAAGCTGAAGGCAGAACTTGCGGAAAAACGGGCACATTTGCAGAAGACACTCCGTGGTCCCAGATACACTAGTGGTGCCGCAGATGCCTCAGCGATTTTTCAGTCGCCAAAACACACCCCTAAAGAAGCGTTCGCTGCGGCCATGGAATCATGACGTCAACGTTGTGAAAAGTGTACGGCTAAAGGGAGATTACGTTGTGAAGTGACACTAGTTTCACATTTATCTTGTGATTACTTTGTGAGAGAAAAAAAATGGGAGTTGTTATAACTTGAACACACTTCGTACATTTCATATGTTATAAAATGTTTTAATCTTATGTAAACTTATGGTAATTTAAAACATAATTACTGAGGATACTTCAGAAAACATCGTAACAAAGAAAAGGTATACATGTAGACGAAAAAAGACTGGAAATTTTACTTAAAAACCTTCCTGTGACATTTTTGGCAGATAGCGATCTTAAATACAAAATTTTCGATTTAAATGAATTTTTGTTTTGTAATGTATCACAGAACGTTTTTAATAAGATAACTTCTACTTTTAAATCCAGAGAGCGTCAAAATGTTTTATTTCCGTTGAAATTTTGATAAGGGATTTTGGATGGAGTCCAATATGTTTTATATCCACTCTGTGTTAAAAAGCTTTCTCTGTGTTGAATTCTATTACAAAATATGGCCATAAAAAATATTTATATCAGAAATGTATCTGTTACAGGGGTGAACAAACACGATGTTTGACTGAGTTCTGAAGGAACAGTATCGCTAGGCGCTTGGACAGGCACCCCGCTAAGCGTGAACGTCTGATAGTGTTAAACCATAGCAACTCCGTTATCTTGTTATCACAATGAAGAACACACCTGCGGCATACACACTCCAACTGCATACACTGATTACACTGGACAACAGCCAAACAGATACGGAAACAAAATAACATATTTCTGACTAACTTTCTACCGTTGGTATTACTCTTTTGGGAAGTAAGAATCAGCAGTACTCTGTCAATGTTACAGAAAACTCCTTACACAGGGGTGGTGCAGATATATCTTGGGGGTTTGTGTTTGCTTATACGAGGGCTGTTCAATAAAGAATGATCACAACTTTTTTGACAACCTACCTTTACTCATCCTCATAATTTAGATGGTCCTTCACAAAATAGTCTCCCCTGAATGCGATGCACTTGTCCCAGCGTTTCTGCCAGTCTTCAAAGACATGCTGGAAACCATTTTTGAGAGCTCCTTTAAAATCGCCTCCGCAGCCTTCACCACTACTTCTAACGATGGATAATGCCTCCCACGAAAGCGTTTCTTCAAGTTAGGGAATAGAGAAAAGTCACATGGGGCTAAATCCGGACTATAGGGAGGGTGAGGGATGTACTTCACATTAATTTTTGTAAGATATTCAGCAACAACATTGGCAATATGCAGCCGCGCATTATCATGGTGCAGCATCCAGCCTGCTTTACGGAAATGTGGTCTTTTGAGCCTGATATGGACTTGCAATGTCTTCAGGACATCCCTGTAGTATTGTCCAGTTACTGATGTGTGTGCAGGTACAACATGCTGATAAACCATTCCATGAAAATCAAAGAATGAGATGGCCATAACTTTCCCAGCAGAAGCAACTACTTTTGCTTTTTTGGTGGTTGGTGGTGAAGGAGATTTCCACACTGAGCTTTGCTGTTTGCTCTCAGGATCAAAATGATGTAGCCAAGTTTCATCAGCAGTGATTACCTTAGATAGAAACTCCGGATCTTCCTCTAACATCAACTTTAACTGCATGTTACCTTCATTGCAACGGTAGGCGATACTGAACATGTCTGAACTTGCCTGGCTCTCACAGGCGAGAACCAGGAGTACCAACAATGAAACTACTACGGCGCGTTTGTTTCACATTAAGCTAACAGAATATAATAAGATTGAATTTTAGTGCGTAAAATGATGACCGTAAAAATTATGATCATTCTTTATTAAACAGACCTCGTAAAAGAATTTTGGTTTAATCAGACACAAGACGTTTCTAGTTAAGAACTCTTTTTGTCTGTACGGTGAAGAAAATTCATAAAATTTTTGTAATGCGGTGCATAACTATATATAGGTCTGCTTTTTTTAAACACACGTGCTTAATTCTGCATTGTGATTAATCTGTGATCTGATAGAAATTAATATGCCAAGTAAGTGAATGAATATTGCTGAAAAATTTTGTTATAACTGTTGTAAAATGACTTTTGCAACTCAAAAGTGAAATATAAGTCCATTTATTATAAGGGAAGCATACCATCTCTAGTTTGGATGCAAAATAGGGAACCAAGATAAAAGCTGGCTCCACCATATTTATTGGAATGCCTGTTCCGCAACTGTTGGTGAATGGCTAACAGAAAAAAAGAGATCAATGTTCTTTGCTGTGCCTATGATTTGGAGGTATTTAAGTAACCTACTATGCAAATGATTGTTATTCCTGGATTGCTGTGAAGATAATTTAAAAGAAGAAAAGGTCATCTTTGAATTACCCAAATATACCTCCAAAATGTTCCCTATTCAACCTCCACCTGAATTCTGTACCATTGATACTGTCCATGATCCTAATTACAGCACTTCGGAAGAAATACCTAGGGCTTTAACGTCATGATTTCAACATTCGAACTACATCCCACTTACAAAGAATGACTTGATGATGATGATGATCATGATGATGATCATGATGATGATAGTTGGATCTACAGGCCATGTAGGCCCCCGTCCTCCCTAACCACCCTCTACCATTCTACTCGGTCCTCTGCATTTCTTCTCCAGCCTTTAAACCCCAACTTCCTCAGCTACAGACCATGTAGACCCTTGGCCTCCCTAACCACCCTCTTCCATTCTACTCGGTTCTCTGCTTTTCTTCTCTAGCCTTTAACCCCCAACTTCCTCAGCTACTGACCATGTAGACCCTTGGCCTCCCTAACCACCCTCTTCCATTCTACTCGGTCCTCTGCTTTTCTTCTCCAGCCCTTAAACCCCAACTTCCTCAGCTACAGACCATGTAGACCCTTGGCCTCCCTAACCACCCTCATCCATTCTACTCGGTTCTCTGCTTTTCTTCTCTAGCCTTTAACACCCAACTTTCTCAGCTACAGGCCATGTAGTCCCTTGGCCTCCCTAACCACCCTCTTCCATTGTACTCGGTCCTCTGCTTTTCTTCTCCAGCCGTTAAACCCCAACTTTTTCAACTACAGGCCATGTAGGTCCTTGGCCTCCCTCACCATCCTCTTCCATTCTACTCGGGCCTCTGCTTTTCTTCTCTAGCCCTTAACCACCAACTTCCTCAGCTACAGGCCATGTAGACCCTTGGCCTCCCTAACCACCCTCTTCCGTTCTACTCGGCCCTCTGCTTTTCTTCGCTAGCTTTTAATCCCCAACTTCCTCAGCTACAGTCCATGTAGACCCTTGGCCTCCCTAACCACCCTCTTCCATTCTACTCGATCCTCTGCTTTTCTTCTCCAGCCCTTAACACCCAACTTTCTCTGCTAAAGGCCATGTAGAACCTTGGCATCCCTAACCACCCTTTTCCATTCTACTCGGTCCTCTGCTTTTCTTCTCCAGCCTTTAACCCCCAACTTCCTCAACTACAGGCCATGTAGGCCCTTGGCCTCCCTATCCACCCTCCTCCATTCTATTAGATCCTCTGCTTTTCTTCTCCAGCCTTTAACCCCCAACTTCCTCAGCGACAAACCATGTAGGCCCTTGGGCTCCCTAACCACCCTCTTCCATTCTACCTGGTCCTCTGCTTTTCTTCTCCAGCCTTTAACACCCAACTTCCTCAGCTACAAACGATGTTGGCCCTTGGCCTCCCTATGCACCCTCCTCCATGCAACTCGGTCCTCTACTTTTCTTCTCCAGCCTTTAACCCCGGATTCCTCAACTACAGGCCATGTAGGCCCTGGGCCTCCCTAACCACCGTCTTCCATTCTACTCGGTCCTCTGCTTTTCTTCTCTAGCCTTTAACCCCCAACTTCCTCAGCTACAGGCCATGTAGACCCTTGGCCTCCCTAACCACCCTCTTCCATTCTACTCGGTCCTCTGCTTTTCTTCTCCAGCCTTTAACCCCCAACTTCCTCAACTACAGGCCATGTAGGCCCTTGGCCTCCCTATCCACCCTCCTCCATTCTATTAGATCCTCTGCTTTTCTTCTCCAGCCTTTAACCCCCAACTTCCTCAGTGACAAACCATGTAGGCCCTTGGCCTCCCTAACCACCCTCTTCCATTCTACCTGGTCCTCTGCTTTTCTTCTCCAGCCTTTGACACCCAACTTCCTCAGCTACAAACCATGTTGGCCCTTGGCCTCCCTAACCACCCTCTTCCATTCTACGCGGTCCTCTGCTTTTCTTCTCCACCCTTTAACCCCAACTTCCTCAGCTATAGGCCATGTACGCCCTTGGCCTCCCTATCCACCCTCCTCCATGCTACCCGGTCCTCTGCTTTACTTCTCCAGCCTTTAACCCCGGCTTCCTCAACTACAGGCCATGTAGGCCCTGGGCCTCCCTAACCACCGTCTTCCATTCTACTCGGTCCTCTGCTTTTCTTCTCTAGCCTTTAACCCCCAACTTCCTCAGCTACAGGCCATGTAGACCCTTGGCCTCCCTAACCACCCTCTTCCATTCTACTCGGTCCTCTGCTTTTCCTCTCTAGCCTTTAATCCCCAACTTCCTCAGCTACAGGCCATGTAGACCCTTGGCCTCCCTAACCACCCTATTCCATTCTACTCGATCCTCTGCTTTTCTTCTCCAGCCCTTAACTCCCAACTTTCTCTGCTACAGGCCATGTAGACCCTTGGCATCCCTAACCACACTTTTCCATTCTACTCGGTCCTCTGCATTTCTTCTCCAGCCTTTAACCCCCAACTTCCTCAACTACAGGCCATGTAGGCCCTTGGCCTCCCTATCCACCCTCCTCTATTCTATTAGATCCTCTGCTTTTCTTCTCCAGCCTTTAACCCCCAACTTCCTCAGCGACAAACCATGTAGGCCCTTGGCCTCCCTAACCACCCTCTTCCATTCTACCTGGTCCTCTGCTTTTCTTCTCCAGCCTTTAACACTCAACTTCCTCAGCTACAAACCATGTTGGCCCTTGGCCTCCCTAACCACCCTCTTCCATTCTACGCGGTCCTCTGCTTTTCTTCTCCAGCCTTTAACCCCAACTTCCTCAGCTATAGGCCATGTACGCCCTTGGCCTCCCTATCCACCCTCCTCCATGCTACTCGGTCCTCTGCTTTTCTTCTCCAGCCTTTAACCCCGGCTTCCTCAACTACAGGCCATGTAGGCCTTGGGCCTCCTTAACCACCGTCTTCCATTCTACTCGGTCCTCTGCTGTTCTTCTCTAGCCTTAATCCCCAACTTCCTCAGCTACAGGCCATGTAGACCCTTGGCCTCCCTAACCACCCTCTTCCATTCTACTCGATCCTATGTTTTTCTTCTCCAGCCCTTAACCCCCAACTTTCTCTGCTACAGGCCATGTAGACCCCTGGCATCCCTAACCACCCTTTTCCATTCTACGAGTCCTCTGCTTTTCTTCTCCAGCCTTTAACCCCCAACTTCCTCAGCTACAGGCCATGTAGGCCATTGGCCTCCCTATCCACCCTCCCTCATTCTACTTGGCCCTCTGGTTTTCTTCTCCAGCCTTTAACCCCGGATTCCTCAACTACAGGCCATGTAGGCCCTTGGCCTCCCTAACCACCCTCTTCCATTTTATCCGATCCTCTGCTTTTCTTCTCCAGCCTTTAACCCCCAAATTCCTCAGCTATAGGCCATGTATTCCCTTGACCTCCCTATCCACTCTCCTCAATTCAGCTCGGTCCTCTGCTTTTCTTCTCCAGCCTTTAACCCCGGCTTCCTCAACTGCAGGCCATGTAGGCCCTTGGCCTACGTAACCACCCTCTTCCATTCTACTCGGTCCTCTGCTTTTCTTCTCTAGCCTTTAACCCCCAACTTCCTCAGCTACAGGCCATGTAGACCCTTGGCCTCCCTAACCACCCTCTTCCATTCTACTCGGTCCTCTGCTTTTCTTCTCCAGCCTTTAATCCCCAACTTCCTCAGCTACAGGCCATGTAGACCCTTGGCCTCCCTAACCACCCTCTTCCATTCTACTCGATCCTATGCTTTTCTTCTCCAGCCCTTAACCCCCAACTTTCTCTGCTACAGGCCATGTAGACCCTTGGCATCCCTAACCACCCTTTTCCATTCTACTCGGTCCTCTGCTTTTCTTCTCCAGCCTTTAACCCCAACTTCCTCAGCTACAGGCCATGTAGGCCCTTGGCCTCCCTATCCACCCTCCTTCATTCTACTTGGCCCTCTGGTTTTCTTCTCCAGCCTTTAACCCCGGCTTCCTTAACTACAGGCCATGTAGGCCCTTAGCCTCCCTAACCACCCTCTTCCATTTTATCCGATCCTCTGCTTTTCTTCTCCAGCCTTTAACCCCCAAATTCCTCAGCTATAGGACATGTATTCCCTTGGCCTCCCTATCCACTCTGCTCAATTCTGCTCGGTCCTCTGCTTTTCTTCTCCAGCCTTTAACCCCGGCTTCCTCAACTACAGGCCATGTAGGCCCTTGGCCTACGTAACCACCCTCTTCCATTCTACTCGGTCCTCTGCTTTTCTTTTCTAGCCTTTAACCCACAACTTCCTCAGCTACAGGCCATGTAGACCCTTGGCCTCCCTAACCACCCTCTTCCATTCTACTCGGTCCTCTGCTTTTCTTCTCTAGCCTTTAATCCCCAACTTCCTCAGCTACAGGCCATGATACCCTTGGCCTCCCTATTCACCCTCTTCCATTCTACTCGATCCTCTGCTTTTCTTCTCCAGGCTTTAACCCCCAACTTTCTCTGCTACAGGCCATGTAGGCCCTTAGCCTCCCTAACCACCCTCTTCCATTCTACTCGGTCCTCTGCTTTTCTTCTCCAGCCTTTAACCTGCAACTTTCTCAGCTACAGGCCATGTAGGCCCTTAGCCTCCCTAACCACCCTCTTCCATTCTACTCGGTCCTCTGCTTTTCTTCTCCAGCCTTTAACCTCCAACTTCCTCAGCTACAGTCCATGTAGGCCCTTGGCCTCCCTAACCACCCTCTTCCATTCTACTCGGTCCTCTGCTTTTCTTCTCCAGCCTTTCACCCCCAACTTTCTCAGCTACAGGCCATGTAGGCCCTTGGCCTCCCTAACCTCCCTCTTCCATTCTACTCGGTCCTCTGCTTTTCTTCTCCAGCCTTTAACCTCCAACTTCCTCAGCTACAGTCCATGTAGGCCCTTGGTCTCCCTAACTACCCTCTTCCATTCTACTCGGTCCTCTGCTTTTCTTCTCTAGCCTTTAATCCCCAAATTCCTCAGCTACAGGCCATGTAGACCCTTGGCCTCCCTAATTACCCTCTTCCATTCTACTCGGTCCTCTGCTTTTCTTCTCTAGCCTTTAATCCCCAAATTCCTCAGCTACAGGCCATGTAGACCCTTGGCCTCCCTAATTACCCTCTTCCATTCTACTCGGTCCTCTGCTTTTCTTCTCTAGCCTTTAATCCCCAAATTCCTCAGCTACAGGCCATGTAGACCCTTGGCCTCCCTAATTACCCTCTTCCATTGTACTCGGTCCTCTGCTTTTCTTCTCCAGCCTTTAATCCCCAAATTCCTCAGCTACAGGCCATGTAGGCCCTTGGCCTCCCTAACTACCCTCTTTCAATCTACTCGGTCCTCTGCTTTTCTTCTCCAGCCTTTAACCCCCAACTTTCTCAACTACAGGCCATGTAGACCCTTGGTCTCCCTAACCTTCCTCTTCCATTCTACTCGGTCCTCTGCTTTTCTTCTCCAGCCTTTAACCTCCAACTTCCTCAGCTACAGTCCATGTAGGCCCTTGGTCTCCCTAACTACCCTCTTCCATTCTACTCGGTCCTCTGCTTTTCTTCTCCACCCTTTAACCCCAACTTTCTCAAGTCATCTTCTATATCATCTACCTATCTTTTCCTGGGTCTTCCTCTTCTTCTTCTACCATCCAGCTTTCGTATGAATATCTTCTTAACTACACTGTTTCCGACATTCCCTACACATGGCCAATCCACCTTATTCTTCCTTGTTTAATTTTCATTACTATATTTGGTTGTCTAAATAGACAGTGTAACTCCAAGTTAGTCCGCATTCTCCATCCGTCCAAGTCCCTTATCACTCCAAATATATTTCTTAAAATCTTCCTTTCCCACCGTAAGAATCACTGTTCTCGATTTGTCAGCACCCAGCTTTCTGAACTTCCAGAGTATCCGAGTTACTCCGAGGCTGTATTAAGGAATCCGTAACAAAGTTTTTTTTTACGATGTAGGGGAGTTAACCCTACACGCAACTCCCAACCAGGAGGTCCAGGTACAACATTTATGTGCCCTGGAACTGGGTGGCCCAGTTATGCACAGAATGACTTAAAATGAGTTAAATGATCTTGTCCGAGACTTGGAACTTTCAAAGACTAAAGCGGAGCTGCTACCATCTCGACTAAAGTAATTTAACTGTATCTCAGAAAATGTGAATGTATCTGCTTTTAGAACACGGCAGAGGCTATTGGAACACTGGTATGAAATAAATGAAAACATTATATTTTGTAATCAGTTCAAGCCTTAATATAAGCCATAAATATACAACACACACCAGAACAATGGAGGTTATTTTTAGATGCTCCCGCACTGAGCGTTAAAGCACAGCGGAAACACTTTGCCTTCAGTTCCAGTTGGCTACGCAGTCCATATGAAAATATGAGGGATATTTTAAGTTATGTAACTTATGACAAATACGTTGTGATTTAAAGATGATTGCTATGCTTCTTGGCTTACAACAAGGATTTCCCAAATATTGTTTCCTATATGAATAGGACAGCCGGGCTAAGACTTTGAACTACAAAAGGAAAGACTGGCCTCTTCGACAAACTTTGGAACCAGAAACAATGAATATAAGGCAGCAGCTATTGATTGAGTCTAAAAAAGTTTGATCCCTCTGTTACACGTCAAACTGGAACTGATAAAAATATTCTTGAAAGTTATGCGTAAGGATAACTACAGCTAAAATTAAAGAAGGAATTTTCATAATACCGAGTTAAAGAACTCTTTTTGATCAACATTCCAAGCAGACAGATGAAACAGTATTTCTTTGTTGTAGAGATGTTTCCAAAGTTGGGAAGTTATATGTAGCATGACGAAATGGTCTGTCACCTCCTTTGATGTTCGATCGTCTTCTGTCAGCTTTCCAGGATATGGTCGACTATTCCACAACTAGTTGTTAATTTTTCTATTGTATCCGCTTAAATATGAGTCATAAAATCTCTTCTATTCAAGGCTGGTGACGAGTTAAAGAAATAAAACTCGAATAAATTAAATTTCGTAATAATTTAAGTTTATTTTCCACAACTTCAATGTTTCCAAATTTAATCTAAATTAATTTTCAGCTTTTTATTAAAATGATACTTCACAATACAATATGAATCCTTTAACCACTACTGATCTCAAATATAAGTTAAATCGTTAAAATTTTGTATTTTTAACGCTAAAAGGAAACAAGAGATACAAACCTGCAGTTCAAATGTTCTAATTACAGAATGAATGCTATCACAGCGGCACACGGTGGAAGTGTTATAAAACACTTAGTACACGTAGATGTTAGTAGATGTCGCACAAGCTATAATTACTATGTATGTATCAAATTAATATAGTTATTACAAATGTTTTCCAAAACATAAGGACAGGTATTATTCTGCTTTGATGTGGAAGAAGTGCTTAATACGAATGATACTAATTTGGAACTATATTTGTTCTATATATCAATATAAACTAACAGAAACTATTGTGCTTCAGAACAAAAGCCCACAGAAAGTTGTATAACTGCAAAAAAAAAAATCAGGAAAGTCTTTGAATACTTACCCCAATCGGACATTCTGTCGCTGATCTTTCTGAGTAATTACAGATTGTTGTGATATTTATACAAATAAGTAACCAACGTAATGAAATGAGATAAACACAAAGGTTGTATACATTTGTGACTTCATTTTCTAAACTTTTGTATTTAGTATCCAATATTGACATAAATTTGAAGGCAAGCACATTATGTCAGGGTATACTAGTCGGCCAAGATATGAATGCACTCGAAGGAGGGCAGCACTGTTTTGTTCGCTACATGAAGCTTAGGGAACCGCGTGGAGCGAGGGGAAAGGCGATACTGGGAATGTACAGTCACACAATTAAAACAGTACACCCCTGCTAATGTCTTCACGTTAGTTCTCGGAAGTAGCAAGTCTGGAAATGTTTGTTTCAGGTCCTTCATCTGCTATATCCGTGTCTCTGTTGCCTTCATCAGCTGTATCAATGGCCCTGCGCCCTTTTGCTTCAATATTCATATTCTCAAAATAACATTCATCGCGATTGCAATCTTCTTTTTATACTTTTAATTTATTGACGATCTCAGACCGTCTATTGATACAGTAGTTTGGGAAACTTAACTGATCGCTGGCCAGACATCCATTATTCTTACAGTACTTCTAGCGTTACTGAGTAGGGGTCAGTACCGAAATAATCAGATAGCCTCCATCCACACATCCACCGCCACACCACCATATGCCCGCCTCGGTAGCGTGGTGGCAGCGTGTCTGCCTCACGTTCAAGAGTTTCCGAGGCCGAATCTCGGTCAGGGTGTGTTACCTGGATAAGGTTTTTCCTGGGGTTTTCCTTACCCTAAAAGACGAATGTCGGGTAACTCTAAGCTCTAAGGGCCACTGGCTCATTTGAGTATCAATTTACCCATTCCATTCATCGTCCGACTTAACATTGGAGGACGTAACATTTCAACAACAACAAACAAAAAACACCACACTATCATACCCCTACTCAAGCCATAGCACTACCATTATCTCATCACACCACATCACTTAACCAAAACGCCACATACCACCATCACCGCCATCAGCAGTACTTCTCGAACAGTACTACGAACGTTATCTAGTATACATAGGGCAAGTATTTCATTTCACCCAAAAATTTTAAATCTATTATTCAATTTAAAATTATCTGAATCCAAAACAAATATTTCTTGAATGAAAAGGACAAGTGTGGGTGTGTGTGTGTGTGTGTGTGTGTGTGTGTGTGTGTGTGTGTGTGTGTGTGTGTGTATGTATAAAATTCAAATTGGGTTTTGATTCATGGACGTCCATACTGCTTTGCTCCCCAGATTCCATTCCATATTGCCTGAAAGAACACGTTTGCTTAAGGTCCCATTATAGGCTTGGGATTGATTTATACGCCTTGTAACAGTTGTTTTGATTTAAATTTAAAAAGGGTTTGAAAAATTTATAAATTTTTAAAAGAAAAACAAACAAAATTGTGTAAAAATATATGTAATTTTGTGATTGGCAATAGTAATAATTGTATTACGCAATGTAGTGACGTAGTCGTAAATTGGCCAACCATATAAAAGTAATATATGGGTAGCGATAGTAACGGAGGATTAAATAATCTTATGTAGAAACCAAAAGAAAATTCATCATTCTTTCTGGAACGCCAAAGTGACCGGACGCTTTTTAAATTGCTCGAAAGTTCAATTTGAAGTTTTAGATTGATTCAGATCACAGTACAAAGTTTTGTGATAAGAATTGTAATGGATTTGGTGTTAAAAGAAATAAAAAAAGGATTGATTTCTTATAGAAATTCAAAATAAAAATATTAATGATTTCTTCACTCGTTACCAACCGTGTAACTTAGAGTTTACATTGCTCGTAAGTATGAAAATAACAGAAGAATATTAAAAGCTAGCCGAGGCATGATTAAGGATTTGCCTGATAACTTCGGGGAACATCTTCTTCATCAAGTCATAATATTTTGGATGAAGGTAAGATCGACGAAGTAAGACCAACGACGGGAAACGAGATACCAGCACGAATCTTTCTATATATGTTGCTGCAACTTTGGGGCATCGAAACCCACAACAACGGAGGAATCCTGCTACAGTGGTCTAGAGCAACCGCAATGAGAGCGCGAGATCCGTGGATTTCAAAGTGTTGCAACAAATTAAAAATTGCTAAACAGTATTCACTTGTTACCTATGCGCTTGGTGTAACACAAATGTTACACTTGTGAAAAATGACTAAAGAGTCCACTCTACTCATTCAAACCTTAGCGTACACAAGGCTAGTGTGAAATGATTATTTCCATCAATTTACCTGAATAATAGTGGTTTAACTATGAAGCCTGGGACTTAAGTACTTACAGCATAGTAAGTCACCACAAAAGGTGCGTGTCTCATAGCATATGAAAACTCCTAGTGGTCTACCGGGAAACATACGAGTCAGTTGGAGAATTTAATGTCATGTCGGCATGTTGGCCATAGTAGCTCAGTGGTATAACAGTTCTTTCGATTTATATTTATTTATAAATAGTTGTTTCGATTTATATTATTGAAAAATTTATAAATTCATAAAAGAAAAGCAAACAAAATTGTGTAAAAATATATGTAATTTTGTGATTGGCTGTAGTAATAATTCTATTAAGTAATGTAGTGACGTAGTAGCAAATCGGCCAATTATATAAAAGTAATGTATGGGTAGCGAGAGTAACGAAGGATTAAATAATCTTGGTGTAGAAACCCAAAGAACATTCATCTTTCTTTCTGGAACGCCGAAGAGATCGGACGCTTTTTAAATTGCTCGAAAATATTTAAGTCTTAGTTCAGTTTTGAAGTATTAGATTGATTGCGATCACAGTATAAAGTGTTGTGATAAGAATTGTAAAGGATTTGGTCTTAAAAGAAATAAACAAAACATTGACTTCTTATAGAAATTCAAATTAAAAATCTTAATGATTTCTTCACTCGTTACCATCCTTGTAGCTTAGAGTTTTCATTGCTCGTAAGTAAGAATATAACAGAAGAATATTAAAAGCTAGCCGAGGCATAATTAAGGATTCTCCTGATAACTTTGGGGAACATCTTCATCAAGTCATAATATTTTGGATGAAGGTAAGATCGACAAAGTAAGACCAACGACGGGAAACGAGATACTAGCACGAATCTTGCTATGGGGCATTGAAACCCACAACAACGGAGGAATCCTGCTACAGCCTTAAATCTAGAAACGAGACCACCGTATTTACTTTCCTTCCGAATAAAGCCATGAAGATTTTACGACCCCAGAAGTGCATGCCCTCCTCCAGTATTCAACACGAGACCTACAGAAACAGAGGTTATGTATGGCTGAGTATTTGAAACAAAATCACATGAAAGACGTTTAAATACCAAATGTCTGTTTAAATGTAGAATATTCCAAAAAGGCGATATAACGACTTTCAATAAAATCTCTCCATTCTAAATTACACTTTACATTGATTAATTTAAGTTACTTTTTTATTTTATTTGTTCAAAAATGACTCTAACATGTTTATTAAAATGTCATCTATTTAAGATATGCTACTGTATCAAATAAAATGTATATATTGAATTTTCTGTGGATAATTTGAAATCTTCCTCATTTTGAGTGAATTTTGTATAACTGGTAACGTTAGCTTACTTCACACAAAAGATATAGGTCTCATTGAATTTATAACTTATGTGAAATGATTATTTTCATATTAATAACTTCCGAATTATTCTTGTTTACATCTTTACGTTTTTGCATGATAAACATGGAAAATGTATAAAGTGTCTCAAGCAATTCTTTAACTTTTCTGCCTAGGTTCCTTTGTAACACCTGACATACGAGGGGGGACCTAAAAGAAACCGGCGCTGCCACTCGTAGACTTAGTGCAGGGTTCTCACGCTAGATGGTGTTAGCAGAGGCCTTCATGAAACAGCTGTGCAGACGGCGTCAGTGTAGAGCTGAATGTGCAAGTGTGGTGTTGTGTTTCTCTGACTGTTAGCGAGTTACCTCTGCGAAGTCGTTATGGCAACTTTAAAAGAACAGAGTGTGTGTGAAATTTTGTTTCCTTCTTTAAAAAACTGCAACGGAGACACACCAAATGCTTCAGGAAGCTTTCCAGGAGGACGCTACGCTATGAGCCGCTCACAGGTTTTCGAGTGGTTTGGGCCCTTTAAACGTGGTGAGATGTGTGTTGAAGACCAAGCTCGTTCTGGACGACCTTCAACATCGCGAAATAAGGAGAACATTGAAAATGTCCGCCAAAAGATCAACGAGGATCTTCGCCAAACGATGGACCAAATTTCAGCAGCGACAGCAATCAGTTGGAGTTCGTGCCAACGGATTTTGAGGGAGGATTTGTACATGAGACGTGTTGCTGCTAGATTTTTTCCGCGCCTTTTCACACAGGAGCACAAAACCATCCGCATGAATGTGTGTCAGGACTTGAAAACAGAGATTGCACGTGATCCAAACTTCTTGAACAAAGTCATTACAGGAGATGAGAGTTGGTGTTACGGGTATGACTTGGAAATCAAGCAAGCGTCAAGCCAGTGGAGGACTGCCAACCCTCCCAGACTAAGAAAAAAGCAAGGCAAGTGAGGTCAAGTGTGAAGACGATGATCATTGTCTTTCTTGATGTTCGTGGAATTGTGCATCGGGAATTCGTACCTCCTGGCCAAACTGTTAACCAGTACTTTTACTTGGATGTTTTAAGGCGTCTGCGAGAGGATGTGAGGAGGAAACGCTCGCAACTTTGGCGATCAGGTGACTGGTTTCTGCATCAGGACAACGCTCCAGCATACACGGCCTTACGAGTGATCCACTATTTGGCATCTTAGAGGTGGTCTGTCGTTCTCCACGCTCCGTATTCGCCGGACCTAGCGCCGTGCGACTCTTTCCTATTTCCACAAATGAAGAAAAACGCTAAAAGGGGAGCGTTATGACGATGTGGAGGCGGTAAAAACAGCTTCGCAAAGGGCACTGGGCAATATCTATATTTTTTTATGATGTTTGATATTTTCGATATTTATCTGTTGGCCTTTTTTTCTTTTTTCCCCTTTTTTCTTTTTATTCTATATTATTTTTTTATTGTTTTTTTTATTGTTTTTTTTCATTTTTTTAAATTTTTTTTATTTTGTTTGTTTATTTATTTAAGATGGGAATGGGTACCGGGTAAGAATCTTTTTCTCCTTGTTTTATTGGCTTGTACTGTGAGACAAATGAAGGGTTCTATTAGCTTAAATGGTTATTAGATCTGCATTTGTTCCAAGTGATAAATGTATGGCTCCAGAGAATGAAAGGTTTTCTTCCGTATTGAAGTCCATCTCTGCTCCTTCAAAAATATACGCAGGTGCTTTCCTAGCACAGTATCTCCTCGCCTTACCTTCAGCAGCCAATGTAGTGTACCAGTAACTAACCACACAGCAAAATTGTGAAATTTCGGATCCTTGAAACGAAACTCCAGTTATACCAACTGTGGTACCGAACGTAAGTATTCTTCTGGACGAAGTTTATGTAATGTGTCTCGGATGGAGGTCCAAATCAAGTCAGCCCGCTGGCAGTTGTACAAGCGATGTTCAAGTGTATCATCTTCCACGCATTCGCCACAGATCTTCTAATTCACTCTCCCGTGACGCCACATCCTTTCTGCAGTTGGAACCGTTTCATTAACAACTTCATAAACAGTTTCTCTCCATATCGACGGAACGATATGTTGGTTGCATTGGCCCAAACGCATTTCCAGTCACGACTGTATTTTGTTTCTACATTAGGTCGTTGAATACCTGGCTGCGTCAAGTGACGATAGAGGTTCTTGGTAGTCAGAAACTTCTCCAGTCGCTCCCCAGAATTTTCAAGAGCACGAAGCTTGGCAACCAAACGATTAAATACCCGTGTCGGTCTCTCCACGGTATGTAACTGATCATACCAAAACTTCTTGTCAATCGGAGACTCGCTGCTAAGTAACGAGGACAATCCTCTCTTTCCCAACAGCGCCATACACTTGTCAACATCCACTAGACCACAACCACCTTTCTTTAGAGGAAGACGCAATTGCGGGCGAGCAACTCGATATGCTTTCCCCGTCCACAGGAAGTATCCAATCAGAGTCTCAAAACGTTGGGCGAACTGCTTATTGAGCGGCAAAATCTGCGTCACTTACCACAGTTTGCTCAAGGCATAAGTATGAATGTGCCAGACGCGTTGTAACATCGTTAGATTTCGAGAGCGATCTTCATGTAAGTTAAAACGTATCGAGTTGAATCTCTGGGTCCAATTAAGAGAAATCATTTCTGATATGTTAGAGGTAAATATAACCCCTAGTATAGTGGTCTGTGGAACCACTTTCATATGCAGCAAAGTTGTTGGATGTTCTTGAGGAGTTCCAAACATGCTCCCAACAGTGGGAAAAGAGACTTGATGTATTTTGAAGGTGACTGAAGCAATTTTGTAAAAAGGTACATCAATAAAGTTTTTATGACAACAATAGGGTTTCTTTTGTGTCCCCCGTCGTACGATATGGGAACAAGTGTATATTGTTTTTTGTGTCTAGCATGTAACCAATTATGTTTGGATTATCCCTATTAAAAATGTACTGTGAATAAGATAATGTGCAAGAATGTCACTTTTATGAAGATTATAAGTGCAAGAAGTGGTGGAAGGTAAATAAATACTTGCGAAAGTTACAATAAGGTATTTTTATCGATAACATACAAATGAGTCATAGAAAAATGTTGGTTTTCTGCCTGCTTCCTGTTATAATACGTTATGGCAAATTAATTTTATTATTAATGCATTAAAGTGAAGTGTTTAGAAAACAAGTAACTATCTGGTAGTACCACTATGTTGCATGCTCTTTGCATTAATCCGCAAGGATCAGAATTTCTACTCTGATCTCTAAATGTTGGATGTTTAAATACAATTTACAGAAAGTCATGAGTTTTTCGAAAGCTAACTTTCCATCTCCTTTAAACACATGTTTACTTCAAAGCACTTAACGAAGTTTGGTACTACTGAAAGGTTGTGATGATATTTGAAAAGCCATGTGCTGAAAACTCCTGTAACGTAACAGTTTGGTGATGGATGGCCCAGGCTATGCTTACAAGTAACACACACTTACAAGCAACCCGTCATTGTGATGGGCTAAAGCCTACACAATGAATTGAATATAACTCAAGAGTAAAACTTAACATGTCTAAAAATGTACCTATTTCTTTGTCTATCTAATGCTGTGCACATTAATTAAAAATTTTGAGCAAATGAACTTTAGGTGTCTTCATTAAAACATTCAACGGTTATAATCACAAAATTCAGATTCATAACTTATTCTTACTTACTCTACTCTGTGGTTACGGTGACTACGGGAAGTATCTATTCTATTCTATCTAAAAATTCTGTACCCAGCCGTCACCAGAAGTACGAGGGTGGGTCAAAAATTAATGCCTCCAATTTTTTTCCCTTAAATAAGTTCTGTTGAAAGTTTGAATTTGGCGTAATTCCTCAACCATTCTTCTCCAATCCCCTGCAGTAGTAGCTCCCTAAGCCAACAGGTGGCAGCACTGCATCTTCTTGCAAACTGGCCGACATCGATATTCCCATTAGACAGCGTTCTGTAATTGAATTTTTGATTGCGGAAGGTGAAACGCCAATTCGCATTCACGAAAGGCTAAAAAATGCGTATGGTGATGCAACGGTGGATGTCAGTATTGTTAGACGATGGGTTCGTCGCTGTAACGAAGCTGAAGGTCAAACACTATTAACAGATGAAAAGCGAAGCGGCAGTGACTCCATGCAACATTCAGCGAGTCGATGACATCATTCGTGGTGATCACCGGGTAACAACAGGTGAATTGTGTTGCATTACCTCCCTCAGTAAAGGCAGTGTGATGACGACTATTCAACAACTGGGTTACTCAAAAGTTTGTTCACGTTGGGTAACAAGAATGTTAAGCGTCCAAAACAAAGAAACCAGGAAAACAATAGCCTCCGAACACTTGCAGCACTTCAATTTGGATGGAGAGGAGCTTATGGAAAAAATTGTTACTGGAGACGAAACGTGGGTTCATTTTTCTGATCCTAAATCAAAGAGCAGTCAATAGAATGGCATCACACAACGTCACCGAAGAAAAAAATTAAAACTCAGCAGTCGGCAGGGAAAGTTATGGCGACAGTGTTTTGGGATGCAGAGGGTGTGCTTATTATTGATTTTTTGGAGCAGGGATGTACAGTAAATTCTTTCCAATACGTCAGAACTCTTAAAAAGCTCAAAGCACGTCTTCGCCGAGTTCGTCCAACAAAAACTATGGCGGATGTTCTTCTTTTGCATGACAATGCAAGACCACACACCAGCCGTTACACCACTGCAGAAATTGAGAAACTGGGATGGCATGTCTTACCTCACTGACCTGGCACCATCAGACTTCCATCTGTTCGGGCCACTAAAGGAAGCTCAAGGTGGGATTCATTTTGAAGATGAGGAGGCTGTGAAAACGTCCGTACGTCAATGGCTTAGGAAGCAAGACCGTGTGTTTTACCACACTGGAATACATGCCCTAGTTAAAAGGTGGACCAAAACTGTGGAAAAGGACGGAGATTATATTGAATAGTGACAAATTAATCGTCAATGTTGTAGTTTTCAAGCTGTGTAAATTGGATTAAATTTTCATGGCAATTAAAAGAGAAAAAATATGAGGCATTACTTTTTGACCCACCCTTGTACTTCTATATATTCGTTCGGTGTCGTTTTGAAACATCCTGTATAACCTAGCTCATATATCTGCTGCTGTAGCAGTGGTAAAATGCATGCTGTGTGAAAGGCACGTGGGCTTTTGGTTCTCGAACTTAGCACAAGGTTATACTTTTTATGCCAAGAGTTTTACTTTGTAATACGTGGTAACGAATAAAATTACAGCTTTGTTCTTGCTGCTAAGTCATGACTACACCATTTCAAAGAGAGTGCCTATAGGATAACTAATTATTTTAATGGACCCAACCTCTAAATTCTACATACAATCCATCTGATCATAACAATAAACTTGCACATAGAGTAGCAAGAAACTGCAGAGCTCTCATCCAGAGAAGAACAAACTTACAGCTGTAATATAATCCTGTATAATCTAATGGAATATGGAGTGTATTACTAGTCACTGCTAGTTACACAACAGTCGCTGCAGTTGTTAATAATTACAAAAACAAGACGGTGCTGTGTGAAAGGCACGTGGGCTTTTAGAGCTCGAACTTAGCACAGGGTTATACTTTTTATGTCTACAGTTTTACTTTGTAATACGTGGTAACGAATAAAATTACAGTTTTGTTCTTGCTGCGAAGTCATGACTACGCCATTTCAAAGAGAATGCCTATAGGTTAAATAATTATTTTAATGGAACCAACCTCTAAATTCTACATACAATCCATCTGATCATAACAACAAACTTGCACATAGAGTAGCAAGAGACTGCAGAGCTCTCTTTCAGAGCACAACAAACCTATAGCTGCAATATAATCCTGTATAATCTAATGGAATATGGAGTGTATTACTAGTCACTGCTAGTTACACAACAGTCGCTGCAGTTGTTAAAAATTACAAAAACAAGACGGTGCCAAGGACAAAGATATGCTGGAAACCATTTTTTGAGAGATCCTTCAAAATCGCCTCCGCAGCCTACACCACTGCTTCTAATGATGAATAATGCCTCCCACGAAGGCGCTTCTTCAAATTATGGAACAGAAAAGAGTCATATGGGCTAAATCCGGACTATAGGGAATGTGAGGGATGCAGTTTACATTAAGTTTTGCAAAATATTCAGCAAAAATATTGTCAATATGCGACCGCGCATTATCGTGGTGCAGCATCCAGCCTGCTTCACGGAAATGTGGTCTTAGGCTCCTGATATGGCCTTGCAATGTTTTCAGGATATCCCTATAATATTGTCCAGTTACTGATGTGTGTGCAGGTACAACATGCTGATAAACCATTCCATGAATATCAAAGAATGAGATGACCATAACTTTCCCAGCAGAAGCAACCACTTTTGCTTTTTTGGGGGTTGATGATGAAGGAGATTTCCACACTGAGCTTTGCTGTTTGCTCTCAGGATCAAAATGATGTAGCCAAGTTTCATCAGCAGTGATTACGTTCGAAAGAAACTCCGGATCTTCCTCTAACATTAACTTTAACTGCATGTTACCTCCATTACAGCGGTAGGCGATGCTGAACATGTCTGAACTTTCCTGGTTCTCACAGGCGGGAACCAGGAGTACAAACAATGAAACTACTACGGCGTGTTTGTTTCACATTTAGCTAACAGAATATAATAAGTTTGAATTTTAGTGCGAAAAATTATAACCGTAAAAAAAAGATGATCATTCTTTATTGATCAGCCCTCGTGCTAGGTGAGTCAGCTGCCCCTTATTCTCGAGTTTTATGCAATCCGCATTTTATACCCCAACATGAAAACTTGGACCCCATTACTAGGTTCTACCCGCGTATTTAACATGAATGTTAAACACTCGATTAAATTAGTACTAATATAGATGTTATCACATCGTCTGTCATATATTCGTATTTAGACAGTAGACGGTTGTACGTCTGTAAATGTTTACTGTAACAAGCGAATACTTTATGTTAGACGGAATGTTTATCTCACACGTTACTAGGCAGCTCAGTTGGAACTAGCGCAGAACTACAATCTCATTTTGTGCTGTGACGGTGGTTCGAATTCTCTGCAAAGGTATGCTATAGATAGACCACGAAGAAAATGCGGTTGGTGTGCGCATGCGCAGGCACAGTCGTATCCTCTCCTCAATATCCAAGCATTACATGACTCTCTCCGTTCCATACGTTGACAAGTGCAGTGCAGCTTGCGCTAGTGAGGAGACAACGATCATCTCTGTTACCGGGAGCAATAGAAAACTCCGGGGTCTTTCCTTGGGGAAAAACCTGGAATCTAGAAAGCCATCGACAACAACGTCAAGATGGGTGGAAGTGGATAGGCCACTTACGCGCGTCAACTCCGCAGGGAAAACTACCGAATAACCTCGGTGCGGCCGCCTGATTATATTTGATATTTATTTATAATTGTGCACTAACCCCGAGGAAATGCATAGTAATTCACGCGAGAACACGGGGAAAACATTTGAAAGAAACATTTTGAGAAGGAGTGTCCGAAAACTTACGTTGAAAGTGAAGCCAAGGATGTTGTCGTCCCCAATGTTCCTGCGAGAAGGGCAGCAAGAAAGGTGTGAAGTACACTGTGCCATGCATAACTAGAAGTGAAGATACTTGTACTGCACCTTCCGAGGAAACCTCGGAGCCTCAGAGCCTGGCCCTCCCGGTGGAGGCGGTGTTCTAATGTTAGACTTTACTCCCTCTGCCGGCGACACTGGCGTTTCCTGCCGCTAGGTGGCAAAACGTGATGATGGCCGAGAATAACGAAGAAGCACAATCGGTGAACTAAGAGATGTTGGTAAACCAAAATACAGCACAGCTCGAGTGCAGAGAAGTCGTTACTCAAGGCGCCTGCAGTTGAGGGGTAAGCGGGACATGTGACCAGTTTGAAAATTCCTTTCTTACCTCACAATAGTGTCATACGAGGAGAAATCAGTTCCTTAAAGCTCGCCTCGGTATCGTAGGTGGTAGCAGAGGTCCCGAGTTTGAATCTCGGTCAGGGTGAGTTACCTGGATAAGGCTTTTTCGGGGTTTATCCTTATCCTGAAAGACGAATGTCGGGTAACTCTAAGCTCAGTCACTTTTGGCACTCACTGTAAAAAACAAAAGTACTCAAATCACTGAAACTACCAGCATTATGTCCCGAGGGATCAATGATGACAGTGAAAAAGTTTCATCACTTTAGACCGCCTCTAAACTTCGCCTTTTAGACACCGTGCATCATACTGGTATCCGCCTTGCCATAGGAGCTTTCCGCACCAGTCGAGTCGACTGCCTGTATGCAGACTCAGGCGAACCTCCACTCCATATTCGTCGCTAGCTGTTACTCTGCTCGTAGGTCTTGAAGTTGGCAAGTTATCCCAATCATCCTTGTTTTAAACCAGTTCTGTGTCCAGATTTAGTCCACCGTTATATGCGCCCTGGTTCTCGGACACGCCCCATGGGAATAAGATTTCGGGATCTACTACATTCGCATGGCCTCCGAATGCCTCGCGTGGAGAGGTCGTCCATCAGCCCTTATCCCGCATGGCAGCTCAATCGTGCGCGGTTCGATCTCGCTCTTTCAAACAGCTCTAGACTCGCTACTCCACATTCGATGTTCCAACAACTTTTTGCCGAACTACTGGGCCGTTACCCGAACTATGTTCCGGTCTTTACAGACGGTTCTCAGTTAGGTAGCACGACGGGTTGCGCGTTCTTCATTAACGGTGAGGCTCATAAATTTTGCCTTCTGGACTCCACTTCAGTTTTCTCCGCAGAGCTGTATGCCATCCTCTATTTGCTCCTTTTTATTTGCAAGTTAGCTCCTGGCTCTTTTATCGTCTGCACTGACTCTCTAAGTGCGCTTCAGGCCTTGCAACAGCACACTGCCGCTCACACCTTTGTTTTAAAAATACAGGCCCAGACCTCGCAAATGCTCATTCGCGGATACAATTTTGTTTTTACTTGGACCCCAGGCCATGTGGGCATTTCCGGGAACGAGGAGGCGGACGCGGCTGCTAAGTCCGCTTGCCGTTGGCGCGGAGTTTAACTACGGTGCCATACCAGGATGTGCAACGTTTTTTCCGTCGCCAACTCCTATCTGCTTGGCAGCACTCCTGGACAGCTTTGGAAGGCACACAACTCCGGGCAATAAAGGAGAGCGTACAACCCTGGCTAACTTCCTGCAGGGATAACCGGCGAGCCGCGGTGATACTCACCCGGCTGAGAATTGGGCACACACGAGCGACTCATGGTCATCTGTTAAGAGGGGAACCGGCCCCTGTGTGTGCTCCGTGTGCCGTACGCCTCACTGTGCGGCATGTATTGCTCGATTGCCCGCAGTACGCCCGCGTTCGCCAGTCTTTGGGCTTAAGAACTAACTTGCTCGATGTTTTAGGAGACGACCCAGTGGCCGTGGATAAGGCACTGCGGTTTGTTGCCGAAATTAGTTATAATAAACAAGTCTGACTTGGATTTTATATTTATTAATTTTAGAGCTTTTAATTATTAGGCCTGGGATGAGTTTTTATGTACTTTTAATCGTTGAGTTTTTTATTTTATTTTACCTTTTTAGCTAAATTTGTGTAGCTTTTAGGTTTTAATGTTGACTTCGGGCCCAAATGACCTTGTTGTCGACGGGCCCTAAAACACCACACACTCACTCACTCACTCATAAATACTACAGGGTGATAATTAAAACTTTATGACAGCGCCTCGTACTGCTGCAAGGGGAATATAGGAATACAGTAGGCTTTAAGCGATAGTCAAATGTTTCAAGAGCCTTTGGCCCTCTTTGCATAAAGACATAAAAAATGTGAATAACGATTTGCCATTTGAAGGAAGCCTATCACAAAATTCAAACATATAACAGCAAATATATGGAACCATAAAATGTATTTTACTACATCGTGCATTAACGAGGGTTACATTTCTGGTGTAACAGGATTGTATCTCTTACGCTTTACCAGATATGCAAAAGACAAAAGTTCGAGATACACCTTCCATTTGTCCTGAAAAATCTTAAATATTAGATATTTTAATCAAAATCATAGCAGTTAGAATTTATAAAATAGGTTGTGTAATGAAGAGGAAGACACAGCCTCTCTTATAATCGAATTGAAGCTTCGGGTAGCAAAAGGTTTCAATCACTTGGCTTAATAAACCGAGAAGCTGATCTTCCTAAGCTTAATTTAGTTAATTACCTACTATCTCTTATTAGGGGTACAATACTAATTGATTAAAATTGTAAAGTGAGAATATAATACAATAATATTTAGGTTTCAAGTTATGGGCATAGAACCCGACTCCTCCTTTATAATAAGTCAAATTAAAGGTTAGTCCTGAGTCGCGGATTTTCTTGAAAATCCTGGTTTAGTAACCTTGGATACAATGTACGCGCCCACATACACCGAAAAATACGACATTGACAATTAATTTGTCACTATTCAATATAATCTCCGTCCTTTTCCACAGTTTTGGTCCACGTTTTAACTAGGGCATGTATTCCAGTGTGGTAAAACACACGGTCTTGCTTCCTAAGCCATTGACGTACGGACGTTTTCACAGCCTCCTCAGCTAACCCCCCAGTTTCAATTCTCAAATGTTACACCAGGAAAAATTATTGAAATTATCAGTAAACTCAAACCAAAATCCTCCTGTGGCTGGGATGAACTGTCACCATTTCTAATTAAGAAAATAAAACATGAAATTAGCGAACCAATGAGCCAAATAATTAATAATTCCCTAGCTACGGGTATTGTTCCAGAGAGAATGAAATACGCCCTAGTTAAACCCATACACAAAGGAGGGAAGGCCGAATTTAAAAATTTTCGACCTATCTCTATCCTTCCAACTTTCTCCACCATACTTGAAAAGATTGTGCATGCACAACTCATGTCTTATTTTGAACAATTCACCAAGTTAAGTAACTCACATCATGGATTCCGGGAAAAGCACTCAACAATATCAGCCCTAACTACCTTGGTAAATGATGCTTCTAAAATGATAGATAAGAAACAACAAACAGCAGTTCTGATATGTGATAATTCTAAAGCTTTTGATTGCGTCTGCCATGATATATTATTAAAAAAGTTAGAATTCTATGGCATAAGGGGCGTTGCTTTAAATTGGTTTCAAAATTATCTTAATTGTCGTAAACAGAAAACAGTCATTAATAATCTAAAGGGAACTGTTGAATCAAATTGGGAACAAATAAAAACAGGAAGTGTCTTGGGACCCCTACTGTATATAATTTACACAAATGACTTACCTAACTCCATAAAGGGGAAAACAATTATGTATGCTGATGACACCTCCATTTTACTCAATGGGCACAACCTAGAGGAGTTAAAAACCAATTTAAGTGAAACTATAACTCGCCTACAGAAGTGGTTCACGAGTAATGGCCTCAAACTTAACACCTCCAAAACATCAGTTATGCAGTTCAGCACTCAAGGAAAGAATTCTGAGAGGTTTATCACAACTGATGCTATAAATCCTACAGAAAACTCAAAAATTTTGGGTATTTTTTTAAATCAACAATTAAAATGGGATGATCACATCCGTTATTTGTCCAAAAGATTAAACAGTGCATCCTTCAATATGAGCTGCATAACTAAATTAACAAACCTCGAAACAAGAAAAATGGTGTACTTCAGTTACTTCCACTCTTTGATGACATACGGAATAATACTATGGGGGAACTCTACGGGATGGGAAACGATCTTTAAAAGTCAAAAAAAGATAATTCGGATATCAATCAAGACCAAAAGTTTCATGCAGAAACCTGTTCAAAAACCTGAAGATATTAACCTTACCATCCCAATACCTGTATGAAATAAATAAATACATCCATTCAAATTTTGATACAATTTATAATTCACAAATGCAACATAATCATGGAACGAGAAATAAAAATAATCTAAAACCACCCATGCACAGATTAGCACTGTATGAAAAAAGCCCACAATATGCAGGAATAAAAATATATAATAAATTACCTGTAAGAATCCGTGAAATGAAAAACCTCAAATGCTTTAATAAAGCAATAAATAACCTACTAATGGACAAAGCCTACTACTCGATTATTGAATATATGGATGATAAAATTGAATTATAATGAAATTTTTTGTCATTTTGTAATTCTAATATTCTGACAATATTATTCCAAGGGCATGTCATAATTATAACAATATTTGTATATAGTTGTATTGATATTATTAGTAATTATATTATTTGTATTATTAGTATTTATATTATTAGTGTTATTGTTATTTTGTGTAATTATTATTATTTTAAATTTTCTACCGTTGACGAGTCACCTGTTTACTGAGTTTTTACTCACTATCTGTAAGCGTATGTGACAATAAAGCATCTTATCTTATCTTATCTTCAAAATGAATCCCACGATGAGCTTCCTTTAGTGGCCCGAACAGATGAAAGTCTGATGGTGCCAGGTCAGTGAGGTAAGACTTGCCATCCCAATTTCTCAATTTCTGCAGTGGTGTAACGGCTGGTGTGTGGTCTTGCATTGTCATGCAAAAGAAGAACATCCGCCATAGTTTTTGTTGGGCAAACTCGGCGAAGACGTGCTTTGAGCTTTTTGAGAGTTCTGACGTATTGCACAGAATTTATTGTGCATCTCTGCTCCAAAAAATCAATCATAAGGATACCCTCTGCATCCCAAAACACTGTCGCCATAACTTTCCCTGCCGACCGCTGAGTTTTGAATTTTTTTTTTTTTCCTTCGGTGACGTTGTGTGATGCCATTCCAATGACTGCCTCTTTGATTCAGGTTTAAAAAATTAACCCACGTTTCCTCTCCAGTAACAATTTTTTTCCAGAAACTACTCTCCCTCCAAATTGAAGCGCTGCAAGTGTTCGGAGGCTATTGTTTTCATTCTTTCTTTCTTTGGGCGGTTAACATTCTTGGTACCCAACGTGAATAAACTTTTGAGTAACCCAGTTGTTGAATAATCGTCATCACACTGCCTTTACTGAGGGAGGTAATGCGACACAATTCACCTGTTGTTACCCGGCGATCACCACGAATGATGTCATCGATTCGCTGAATGTTGCATGGAGTCACTGCCGCTTCACTTTTCATCTGTCAATGGTGTTTGCCCTTCAGCTTCGTTACAGCGACGAACCCATCGTCTAACAGTGCTGACATCCACCGTTGCATCACCATAGACATTTTTTAGCCTTTCGTAAATGCGAATTGGCATTTTACCTTCCGCAGTCAAAAATTCAATCACAGAACGCTGTTTAATACGAGAGGATGCAGTGCTGCCACCTGATGACTTAGGAAGTTACTACTACAGGGGATTGGAGAAGAAGGTTTGAGGAATTGCGCCAAATTCAAAGTTTTCACATAACTTACTTATTTAAGGAAAAAAATTGGGAGGCATTACTTTTGACCCACCCTCGTACGTCAACTGTGCACCAAGAAGAAGGCAAGAACATAGTATGGGGCTCAGAGGTAAGCAGAGTACCTTTGAACAGAGGCAGTTAGTGATCTATCACTATGAAAAGAACAAAACATACGGAGAAATAGCAGAAATTGGGAATCTTAGGAAAAGCACAGTTAAATGACATAATTCACCGGTATAAGTATGAAGACAATTGAATCTCGAGCAAAGCCAGGGCGACCAAAACTCCTTACCGATATGCAAGAGTCTTATATTACGCGGAAGGTTATATAAAAAAAGCCAAGATCTTGCTCAGCAGCAAGACCTGGGCCTCCTTTTTCTGGGACTCTGGTGCCTGTTTTATATACCAGAATATATTACACTCTTTATTATTATAATTTATCATACAATTTCAATTCCATTTTATATTAGTACCAAGGAGTACTTACATATTATTAATATTAACATAACATCAAAGTAACATATTCCTGGCAGGTTTGCTAGCACAGGTCTAGAGCACACTCACAATCGTCGGGTGGGGGAGGTGTTTTCCCCTCACCACAGGTTCCAGTGGACACATACTATAAGTGTTAGTAGAGTAAGGGCCGACACCACCTTACGTACTATAATTGTGTGTGTGGGAAATGGTTCCCCTGATTACAACAGACATCTACAGTGAGTAGTGCTTTAAAGAGAAAAAAAAAACTTTGGTGGTGCATCTAATTTAGTGGGGTTGTGTTGTGACTGATTTTTTTTTTTTTAATTTTGTGGCTAAACTATCAAACTAAAAGTTGTATACTGGGAACTCCACAGATATAATCAGTGTTATTTTTAAACAAAACAAAATAATAATAAGGAAGCTACCGCAATCTGTTTATGTATATTCTTTTCATTTTATAATTTGTATGAATCCAAATAATGGAGATGTTAATGTTATTTTCAAGAAGGTGGCATGATGTTTTATATTCTTTTAGAGACAACATACATTTTAAATTTATATATCTGTGAACCAAACAAACGTTTTTTAACATGAAGAACCAATATTATATCAGTCTAAATGTAATGTAACACTATTTCAACATTAATAAATAATTAACATTAATTATTTCGGCTGCTGTCTTTGACGAACCTTTAAAATCGGTTTACAAGACAGTCCATTCTGCAAGGTTGCCACGTTTCTCGATACGTCATGGGTATCGTACGAAGTTTCGTCAAAATAAATTATCTTATGTCCATTACTGCGAAACTTCCTTAGTTTTGACATATATATCGTACTGCGAAACCTCCTTAGCTTTGAAAAATATATATCGTCAAGCTACAATTCTACTGGATTCCATAATAACCCTTAACTTATTCAAAGTGCGGTATTTGAAACCCAGCTCCTTTAGGAGACCGCGCAAAGTGCAGTGTCCATAAGGAAAATCACAAATTTCTTGCAAATGTGCAACCAATGCATCTAAGGTGGGCGCTCACCCTTTTGCATAGGATCTATAAATCTCTTGGCGAATTAAATCGCATGTGAAATTATCTACTTTAGAGAAACGTTTCCTTTTGTTTTCACACTAGATCGGCGTCTTTGGTATTTCTTTCGTCACAATATTTCTTACTGTATTTCTGTGAGTAACCAGAATTTATCATCAGGTTCAGTGCATGACCCCTTACCAAGATTATTTTTCAGTAGATATTTATATATGTTCAAAACAAGCGCTTGAATTTGCTTAGAAAGTGTTCCCGTTATTACTTTGTTTTTTTGAGGCTTTTCCAGTAACATAATTCGGCCCAGTTATTCACACTATTGTCATCACTTTGATTATTTTCGCTTGACTGAAAGTTATCTACTACTTCATTTGCATTTGCTACTGCATTTCCCTCCCACGGTCTCCACATCGTGACACACAACGAATTTCTGCACGTAATGAAACAGATCAACTGGCAGTTGTAGCTTTGGCAACTGGGACTCCACGTCGAGTAGACATGCGACTGTCACTTCGAGAAAATCAGGGTTGCTATTCGTCCTCAACGACAGTGTTCCATTTCTGAAGTGTGGAGATAGATTTATGACGGTCATTATTGGGCGGGAGGCTTGGGTTCCTTTGACTCCAAACTGCACATGCGTTAACTAAATAGAAGTTACACTCTGGTGACTCAAGTAGTAGGGGTGACGTCACTCCCTCCCCTCCTTTATGACTGGATGAATAATCTTTAAGAGATAGACGCTCTCTCTGAAACTGCCAGCTGATGGAGCAACATGGGTAGCCGACTCCGCTACTGGACAGGCGCCTTTGTAAATTGCTTGTTGTAATAAATATTCTTATGAAGTGAACTCCACTTTTAATTAGCTTTACCCTACCTTTTTACCAATGAAACCTTTATAGAAAAATCCCAACCTCTCGAAAAAGCATGTAGTTCTGCCCAGAGTGTTTGCTCCCGTGTTCGACCTGACCACGGTTCACAAACTAAGATCGGGTCGTCACAATACACCAGAATATATTACACTCTTTATTATAATTCATCATACAATTTCAATTCCATTTTATAGTATTACCATGGAGTACTTACATATTATTAGTATTAACGTAACATCAAAACAGATTAATAACGTAATAAAAGGGGAGCGCTAGGTCCAGGGAAATTGCCTACAAGGCCTTAGTGCGGCCGATTATGGAATATGGAGTAGCATGCCCGTTAGAAAAAATACAGCAGAGGGCAATAAAATTCATAAAAAGAGGCAAGTATTTTGGGGCTATAAAAGGAGATGAGACTAAATGGGAGGAATTAAGAATTAGGCGTAAAAAACATAGGTTGGTAGCATTATTCAAAGCTAATGCTGGTTTAAAGGCATGGGTGGACGTTAGTGTAAGGTTAGATAATCCGGATTATTATGGACGAAACGATCATAGGTATAAAATTAAGGGTAGAAGATACAGAACCGACGTAGGAAATTTTTCTTTTGTTAATAGAACCATTGAAGAATGGAATGAATTGCCTGTAGCAGTCTTTCAGGGCTGTCCCCTGTCGCTGAAGAAATTTAGAAAAAAACTAGTTGTTTATAGTTTAACTTTTGAATCATAATTGTATATAATATGTAAATAGAGAAGTAATTAGATATGTTTTAAGTGACTAAAGTAAAATAATATCATGTTTGTATTGTTTACTGTGTTATTGTTGTAAATTTAGTATTTGTAATTTGATCTGTATTGTAACGCGAGCGCTGGAACACCCTATGAAAGCAGCTGAGAGCGGGAGAGGAGGGAGGTCCGTGTTAGCTACGCCCTCCCCTCGTTTGTCTTATAGTGGTGACAGGCGGTGGTGACGGAGGAAAAACATGACTGTGCCGTCTGTTTCTGTCCACCTGGTTCTCGATCATTCTTTTACTGGAACATTCTCGCGGACACTGGAAGGCGGCGATATTCCTATATAAAGGGAGGTTGCAGACAGTCAGTGAGTCAGTCAGTTGGTTAGTGAGTGTGAGCGAGGAGACAGTCGCAGTTCTTGGTGTAAGAGTTAGTCAGTGACGTGTTAATGAACGAGAAGGTTGTGCAACGGAAGACTGTACGTAACTGGTATGTGCATCGGAGTTTATGTAATCGCGAGTACAAGTGAAATTGTAACGGACGAACTGGTGAATTGTAATTGTGTGCAGCAAGTAATTCTGTGTAATTGGCAAGTGTTAAACTGTAAGTCGGTGGAAATAAAGAACATTTTTGAGTGGTGAAATTGGACTTTTCATTTCACGAACCCACAAAGTCACACTGGTGTCAGGAAGCGGGAAAACAACATCACCGAACATTACAACCATGGACGCGGCATTGGAAAAGATTTTGGAGAAGATGATGGAAATGAAGGCTGAACTAATCTCGGAGATGAAGACGGCCAACGACAACATCACCGCAGAGTTGAAACAAATGAAGACGGCCAACGACAACATCGCCGGGAAGATGGAAGAAATGAAGACCGAATTAACAACGGAAATAGAAGCGGCAAATAACAACCTGGCCGCAAAGCTGGAAGAAATGAAGACGGCTAACGATAACCTCACGGAGAAGACGGAAGGAATGAAGGAGGCGAACGAGGTCCTCGCCGCCAAGTTTGAGGAACGGTTGGCCGGCTTGAGGGATGACGTCACGAATATGGGCAAGCGGATGGGTCAAGTAGACGACAGCCTTAATGATTTAGAGGAAAAGGACGACAACATCGCAAAACCCCTCACCCGCCTGACGGAGGAAAACCGGCCTTATGTGTGGACGGAGGACGCCGAAGACGCTTTCCAGCACCCGAAGGAGACCCTGTGCAGTGCTCCAATTTTGGGTTTCCCACAGCCGGGTGGCGCCTTCATTGTGGACACCGACGCTGGCGACCATTGCATTGGAGGTGTCCTATCGTAGATCCAGGACGGCCATGAGCGCACAAGAGTGGAAGAGAAGGAGCGTGCCGCAGCAGTCCGAGTAGTTGTGGCAGTGCCTGCTGAAGGCTGGGATAGCGCAGGCCTGAGGAGGGAGCAGCTGGCGGACGCAGACTTGGGGCCACTCTTGAGGGAAGTGGGCGCAGGGACGAGACCAACCTGGGAGGACAACACACCGAGGAGCGCCACCTACAAGTCGTACTGGGCCCAATGGGACTCGTTGAAGACCAGAGAGGGCGTGCTGTTCCGGGTATGGGAGTCACCCGATGGGAAGGCGCAGAGAGAACAGTTGGTACTTCCCCGGAGCAAGGTCCCGGAAGTCTTGGAGCAAGTGCACGCCGGTACTTCAGGAGGACACCTGGGAGCGAACCGAATGATTCACAAACTACGGCAGCGCTACTTCTGGCTGAGACTCCGAGCAGATGCTGGTGGTACACCTGGACCGCCTCGCACGCTACGAGGGGGCTGTTCGGGGCGAACAGCTTTGAGGAGGGAGCAGTGTAACGCGAGCGCTGGAACACCCTATGAAAGCAGCTGAGAGCGGGAGACGAGGGAGGTCCGTGTTAGCTACGCCCTCCCCTCGTTTGTCTTATAGTGGTGACAGGCGGTGGTGACGGAGGAAAAACATGACTGTGCCGTCTGTTTCTGTCCACCTGGTTCTCGATCATTCTTTTACTGGAACATTCTCGCGGACACTGGAAGGCGGCGCTATTCCTATATAAAGGGGGGTTGCAGACAGTCAGTGAGTCAGTCAGTTGGTTAGTGAGTGTGAGCGAGGAGACAGTCGCAGTTCTTGGTGTAAGAGTTAGTCAGTGACGTGTTAATGAACGAGAAGATTGTGCAACGGAAGACTGTACGTAACTGGTATGTGCATCGGAGTTTATGTAATCGCGAGTACAAGTGAAATTGTAACGGACGAACTGGTGAATTGTAATTGTGTGCAGCAAGTAATTCTGTGTAATTGGCAAGTGTTAAACTGTAAGTCGGTGGAAATAAAGAACATTTTTGAGTGGTGAAATTGGACTTTTCATTTCACGAACCCACAAAGTCACAGTATTCTTAACTCTGCCACCGGGTAGTACCCAATTGCAGTCAATAAATACATACATACATTAATACGTAACAACAACATTGAATTAAAATTCTAAAATTATCTTAATACTAATTTGTCGCAATTCAGGGAGTATATTTTATTGTTGTCTTTCTCTTGCTTTTATAGAGAAAATATTTGCAGCTTTGTTAGGCCAGATCCCGAGCCGTCTGTTCCTTAAAATATCATATATGCACCGATATTGTACATAAGACATAGCAGTTATTCTGTTTCTTATAATAAGTGGACATTCCCACAAAGCATTTTTGTGGAAGGTGAAACGGAATCCGCGTATAAGTGCTCCGATAAATTGTGTTGAGTTTCAGGAAGAACTGGGACTGACAGCCCTGAAACGGTCAAAACGGCCATGCAAAAACAAGATTTTAATGGTCGTGTAGCCATAAAAAAGCCATACATTTCCAGCAAGAATAAAAGGAACCGATTACGATTTGCCAAAGACTTTGTTAGCAAGACAACCGATTGGTGGGACCAAGTTATTGTTTGACAAAAGCAAATACAACCTTGCTGGTTCTGATGGCAGGGTGGTTGTGTGAAGTAAACAAAACACGGAGCTGGGAGAGCGCAATTTACAAGGCACAGTCAAACACGGCGGAGGGAGTGTAATGGTATGGGGCTGTATTTCCTCTACGGGAGTGGGAAAGCTGGTGTTCAAAGACACAATCATGAACAAGGAAGTCTATCTTAGACTATTACAGCAAAATTTAAAACAAAGTTCAGAAATGATGGGTATTTTGGACAGTTTCCCATTTTATCAGGATAATGATCCGAAGCATACGTTCCACATTGTACAGCTATGGTTACCTTACAACTATCCTCATGTACTGCATCCACCCCCTCAGTCCCCGGATCTTAATCCTATAGAAGAAGCATGGGATAAACTGAAGAAGGCCGTGCGGAAGACCCCATCACCTCCAAGCAGCACTTGAAGGAGAGGTTACAAGAGGAATGGAGACTACCAGAAAAACCTGGTTCACAGCATGCCTAATAGATTGTCAGAAGTAGTGAAAAGAAGAGTGAGAGTCACAAAGTACTAAGCCATATTTTGTATCACACTCAATTTTTTTTCTCTAATTTAAAAGATTTAATTGGAAATATTAGTTTTTGTATCATAAAAATTAATAATTTTTAATTGGTAATGAGACGTTATTCGTTTTTAAGAATATCTAGTTTTTTAATAAACGAATTTAATTCGGAGTTATCAATTTTTAATAAATTATTTCTATTTATGATTTTAATATTATTATTAATATTACATTGTACTTTTTGTAGATTAGATATAGTTTTTTTTTTTTTTTTTTTTTTGAAGGTAGATTAATTCCTACATTGTTTTTAATTTTTGGATGAGGATATCAGCCTGAACGTCTTCAAGCTGGTATTTATTTACTTTATTTATACTTTATAAATAAATTATTTATATTTTTTCTCGAATTTAAAAGATTTAATTGGAAACATTACTTTATTTATCATAAAAATTAATAATTTTTATTGGTAATGAGAGCTTATTCGTTTTTAAGGATATCTAGTTTTTTAATAAACGAATTTAATTCGGAGTATGAAAATTATTAAATACTTATATTTATTTAAATATTTTTGTACTTAATTTTAAAAGGGATTAACTTTTTAAAATATAACTATAATAAAAAATTATTAGAGGATTTTATGAATTTAGGATTTGTTATAGTTGTTATCTACGATTACTTTTGAGGACCAAGAATGCCATATTTCTTTTTAATTCTTAAAAATCACGCATTATATAACATTTATGTGAAATAATATTTATTTTATTACAAGAACGAACCATGTAACTATCGATTATGATTAATTTCAATAAAATAGCACATCGAATGTTGATTTTCACTTTCAAAACGTAGTACTCCGATTTTTTCAATTATTTATGGAAGTCTGTGTAGATGTTTTTCTAAAATACTTTTATTTTTATTATGTATTTTCATTGAAATTTCAATATTAATTTTCTGATGGAATGCGACATATTCCCATCTCACTATACTGTGACTGTGTGGGTTCGTAAAATTAAAAGTCAAGTTTGCAGAAATCAAAAATGTTCTTTATTTGATGTAAAAACACGTTGTACAGCCCTGCCAGTAGCAGAATTACGTAACGTACACAAACGCAACCTTTAAGGCCGTCTGTCACTCGTCCACAAACAAAAGAATTCACTTTAAAATCACTTCACACGCACGACTCTAGCTCGACTGGCGAGCCACGACTTCTTGTATACCTCCACTCATAGTTCTAGGAATTAGTGGGACTCTCTGTAACAATCAAGACGGCATCAGAAAGCAAGAACCTTTCCAGACATCTATCTGTCTCTTTCTTTCTCTGTTTCGGCAAATTTTATCTCCGCGTTGCACTATCCCTCTCTTTCGCGCGCGAGAGTAAAAAAAGACAATCATGATAAAAAAAAAAAGATTATGAGACAGTTTTCTCGCATATGCTATATCGTAACTAAATCTGCTTACATTTTAGTTAATTTCTGCTATAAAAGTAGTTAGTAAGTACAAATATGTATTTCATATCGTATTTTAATTCACCTTTTGGAATTCTTTTCTTTGAAATTAAGGGTAGAGTATTATAGAAATACTGTTTTTTTTAGTTAGCTTCCTAAATCTTTAAATCATGTCGGACGATGAATGAAATATGAGAAATGATTGCTCAAATGAGACCAGGGTTCATAAAGCGTAGAGTTACCCGACATTCATCTCTCAGGATAAGGGAAACCCCCGGAGAAAATCTTTTCCAGATAACTCACCATAGCCTAGTTTCCAACTCGGGACCTTTTGAACTTGAGCCGGATACTCTACCACATACTCAACAGAGGTGGATTATACAAATATTTGCCCATGTTATATCTATATATCCAAATCCATATATGCTATGATTTATTTTCTGTATACTTCTGGAAAAGTTTTAAGTAATTCACGCTTTATTTGGAAATCATTTGATTAATTTCTAAGATAGATATTTTATTTATTATAACCTTCGCAAAAGTTAAAGGCATATAGAGGGGGCCGCACTGCAGACTCCAGCAAATTCTAAGCTTGCCCCTCCTACCAGCGCTGCCGAATGCGGTACAGCATCCTACACGTCTGAACTGAAAACATTATATTAATTAATTACCCCTGGATAATGTTTGAAATATTACAAATGCCAATCTTATAATAACAAAGAATGAGAGAGCGTAGGCTTTCACGGCCGGAGTCAATATAACTGGAAGTTATTTCCGGGCTGTTATGCCGTGGTCTGCTGGATTTGTAGTTACCAGACGTTTCGTCCGCAACTGCGGCGGACATCTTCAGTGGCGTGGTCGTAGTCTCCTCGGAGAAGTTAGCGTAGCGTCTGAAGTGTTGACTGTCTGGGCTGCAGTATTTATACTGTTAGTGACCTCCGCTGATTGGACCGGCTGGCGGACGGAGCGAGGGAGTGGGCGGGCTTGGATAGGGATGCTACCTTCTGGTTGGTTCGCTTGGTTTTCTTCTGTTCTGTGTCGTTTCTTATGTTCGATGACAGGGTGCCAGTTGCTGTTGAGCTTCAAAGTTTCTTCTTTCTTATTAAAATTATGTGGATGTTTATAAATTTCAATAGCCTCGCGTTGTAGCCGGGCATGGTAATGTGTTATAGATGAAAGAATGTTGGTGTCCTGGAATTTTATAATGTGTTCGCCCTCAGCTTCAATGGCGTGTTGGGCGACTGCAGACTTTTCAGTTTGTCCCAAGCGGCAGTTTCTTTTGTGTTCGGCGAGTCTGGTGTTAATGCTGCGCTGTGTGGTTCCAATGCAGACCAAACCACAGGAACAGGGAATACGGTATACACCAGATGATGATAGAGGCTCCCGAGGATCTTTAGCCGAGCGTAGTAGATTGTTGAGTTGTTTAGTGGGCTTGAAAACAGTGTTGACGTTGTGTCGCTGCAGTATATGTTGAATACGGTCGGTGACATTATTGAAATATGGCAGGAAAACTGTGCCATTATATTTGGGCCTCTGTGCATTCTGTGAGGCAGGTTTCGGTCTGGCAGGACGGCAAGCTCTTCTGACTTCTTGGATGGAGTAGCCATTGGATAAAAAGGCTTGTTCTAGGTGACGGAGTTCTGTTCTTAATAACTGTGGTTCGCAAATGCGTGAAGCACGATTTACGAGTGTATTTAACATGGCACGTTTTTGTCTGGGGTGATGGTTTGAAGCCTTATTCAGATAGCGGTCCGTATGGGTGGGCTTACGGTAAACAGTGTGCCCAAGGGTCTGCAGTCGCCCAACACGCCATTGAAGCTGAGGGCGAACACATTATAAAATTCCAGGACACCAACATTCTTTCATCTATAACACATTACCATGCCCGGCTACAACGCGAGGCTATTGAAATTTATAAACATCCACATAATTTTAATAAGAAAGAAGAAACTTTGAAGCTCAACAGCAACTGGCACCCTGTCATCGAACATAAGAAACGACACAGAACAGAAAAAAACCAAGCGAACCAACCAGAAGGTAGCATCCCTATCCAAGCCCGCCCACTCCCTCGCTCCCTCCGCCAGCCGGTCCAATCAGCGGAGGTCACTAACAGTATAAATACTGCAGCCCAGACAGTCAACACTTCAGACGCTACGCTAACTTCTCCGAGGAGACTACGACCACGCCACTGAAGATGTCCGCCGCAGTTGCGGACGAAACGTCTGGTAACTACAAATCCAGCAGACCACGGCATAACAGCCCGGAAATAACTTCCAGTTATATTAATAACAAAGAATGTTATTTTCTGATAATGACCGTACAAAAATCCTGTCTCTACGGTACTTAGAACACGAGCGATGCACTTTTTATCTTTCAAATGTCTTGGCTAAATGTTACGGATAAATATTTGAAAATAACAAATGCCAATCTTATAATAAGAAAGAATTTTATTTTCTGATCATGACCGTACAAAAATCCTGTCTCTACGATACTTAGAACACGAGCGATGCACGTTTTATCTTCCACCAGCTATGGTTAAATGTTACGGTTAAATATGTGAATATGACAGATGCCAATCTTATAATAAGAAAGAATTTTATTTTCTGATCATGACTGTACAAAACTCCTGTCTCTACGATACTTAGAACACGAGCGATGCACGTTTTATCTTTCACATGTTATGGTTAAATGTTACGGATAAATATTTGAATATTACAGATGCCAGTCTTATAATAAGAAAGAATTTTATTTTCTGATCATCACCGTACAAAAATCTTGTCTCTACGATACTTAGAACACGAGCGATGCACGTTTTATCTTCACATAGTTATGGTTAAATGTTACGGATAAATATCTGAATATTACAGATGACAATCTTATAATAAGAAAGAATTTTATTTTCTGATCATGACCGTACAAAAATCCTGTCTCTACGATACTTAGAACACGAGCGATGCACGTTTTATCTTTACACGCTTATGGTTAAATGTTACGGATAAAATATTTGAATATTACAGATGACAATCTTATAATAAGAAAGAATTTTACTTTCTGATCATGACCGTACAAAAATCCTGTCTCTACGATACTTAGAACACGAGCGATGCACGTTTTATGTTCACATGTTATGGTTAAATGTTACGGATAAATATTTGAATATTACAGATGCCAGTCTTATAATAAGAAACAATTTTAATTTCTGATCATGACCGTACAAGAATCCTGTCTCTACGATACTTAGAACACGAGCGATGCACGTTTTATCTTTCACATGTTATAGTTAAATGTTACGGATAAATATTTGAATATTACTGATGCCAATCTAATAATAAGAAAGAATTTTATTTTCTGATCACGACAGTACAAAAATCCTGTCTCTACGATACTTAGAACACGAGCGATGCACGTTTTATCTTCACATGTTATGGTTAAATGTTACGGATAAATATTTGAATATTACAAATGCCAATCTTATAATAAGAAAGAATTTTATTTTCTGATCATGATCGTACAAAAATCCTGTCTCTACGATACTTAGAACACGAGCGATGCACGTTTTATCTTTACACGCTTATGGTTAAATGTTACGGATAAAATATTTGAATATTACAGATGACAATCTTATAATAAGAAAGAATTTTATTTTCTGATCATGACCGTACAAAAATCCTGTCTCTACGATACTTAGAACAGGAGCGATGCACTTTTTATCTCCACATGGTTATGGTTAAATGTTACGGATAAATATTTGAATATTACAAATGCCAATCTTATAATAGGAAAGAATTTTATTTTCTGATCATGATCGTACAAAAATCCTATCTCTACGATACTTAGAACACGAGCGATGCACGTTTTATCTTTACACGCTTATGGTTAAATGTTACGGATAAAATATTTGAATATTACAGATGACAATCTTATAATAAGAAAGAATTTTATTTTCTGATCATGACCGTACAAAAATCCTGTCTCTACGATACTTAGAACACGAGCGATGTACGTTTTATCTTTACACGCTTATGGTTAAATGTTACGGATAAATATTTGAATATTACAGATGCCAGTCTTATAATAAGAAAGAATTTTATTTTCTGATCATGACCGTACAAAAATCCTGTCTCTACGATACTTAGAACACGAGCGATGCACGTTTTATGTTCACATGTTATGGTTAAATGTTACGGATAAATATTTGAATATTACAGATGCCAGTCTTATAATAAGAAAGAATTTTATTTTCTGATCATCACCGTACAAAAATCCTGTCTCTACGATACTTAGAACAGGAGCGATGCACTTTTTATCTTTACATGGTTATGGTTACACACCATCCATCCATTCATCACAGATAAGCCTGAAAAACAACCCCATTCTCTCCTCATAACATTTATCTCAAGCATAAATAAATAATACACCTACTATTAAAACAGAAGTCACGTAGTTAAAACAGAGTTAATTTTCAGTTCGTTTTCAGAGTAGAGGTGTCGTTTTGTTAAAGTGGATGACATCGTTAAGTCGTGTGCTGAACTCGATTTGAAATACTGTTAATATTACATTAAATTATTATTATACACATGTCTTTTTTCCAGTGTTTGTGGTTAGAGTACGTGAACATGACCCTCGAAGCTGGGACAAGTGGTTTATCGATCAACAAACGTGAAGTGATTCATTGTCAGGGCAGAAAAATTATATTTAATGTTAACAAGTTTTTACGAAAGCTCTCCAATCCAGAATATTGGGTAACTGTAGATTTTTAAAATCCCAGGAATTAACTCTATAATCTTGTGGTGTAGGTAGTGTACACAGTGTCACGAATTTGTAGTGAAGCAGCTTCCTCCTTGGAAAAAGGGAGCGTGACTGTTTCAATCTCCGGGAAAGATCCATGAAGTTAGAAAGTTAGTTACTGGATTGGAAACCGTTATTTGCTGTTCCACTGCTGTGACGTGTGTCAAGGTAAGATCTTAATATTTTAGGAATATTTAGTGTGTTGTTTAATTACGGGAAGAATAGCCAAAACCTTTGCTGGCGGGTAAAACTGCTCTTATGTACAGAACCGCTGCTGGTACACGTAACAGCGCTCCGCTTAAGCATTGGCCAGCGTTCGTATACCTTTAACTTTTGCGAGCGGAATAGATGTATTGCATCATGCCCCAGTACAGGAATATTACATAGATTATTCATTACTTGTTTGTCTACGTGAAAGTACACCGTTATCTCACTCTTTGTTCATTTGTCTCCTTTCAATTGTTTGCAGGTTTCTTCTTTTATGTGCATTTTGTGATTACAACCTAGTGTCCAATATTCTAACATAAAGTATTTACTAGCTAGTGTCTACTGTACCGAATAGGGAATATTTACACTATATATACAATTTGCCTTCCAGAGTGTCTGTGTTAAATTTTGAATGATAACTTTCTTAGATAATTTGCCGTCTATCATTGTATCTATTTGAGATTTTTGCTGGCTAATGCACATATTAACAAGCTATGTTCCTACATTAAATTGTCCAAAGTCTGTTTTAAATAAAATCTAACCAATATTTTGACTTATTCTTTTATTGCATCACTGTGGTTTATTGGCCAGTTATTTCTACTTTTAGTTTCCACTCTGAAGTTACTGCGCTTCTGGTCTAATTTGGAGCATTCCCATTGAAGGTGATAAACCGTTTGATCTCCATTATTGTAAGTGCAGATTGGACTGTTCAGTATTCTGAATCTGTAGTAACGCACCCTTAGTTTACCATGTCCACATATCTAAGATATGTTTGGGACTTAAAATTCAAATTTGGTTAACAAATAATGAAAAATACACACTAAATATATTGTCGTCAGACATTGTTGCGGCGGGTGTAACCGGCGCGTGCGAAAGAGACAGATAGTGCAGCGCGGAGAAGTTTCGTGTTTTTCTTGCCATCTTGATTGTTATGGAGCATTCCACTAATTTCTAGAAACAGTGACTGGAGATATACAAGGGGCGTCCAGAAAGTAAGTTCTGTTTCAAATTCCCTCCGCTGCAGCGCTGCGATCGCAGTTCCGCACATGCGCGGTAGGCGCTCTGTATCAAGGAGAAGAAACGTGCGCCATTGTGAGATCTCTGTCAGCCACGTACGCTTGGTTGTGCTTGTTGACAATGTCGGTGTTGATTGAAAATCCCGCCGCTTGTGAAATCAGATCTGTGATTCGTTTTCTGAATGCTAGGAAAGTAAAACCAATTTAAATTTATCGGCAAATTTGCGATGTTTACGGACAAAATGCGATGAGTGATACAATGGTGAGAAGATGGGTCCTACAGTTCAATGAAGGACGTAGTGAAGTGCACGATGAAGAACGAAGTGGGCGTCAGAAGAACTGGTTCACGCGATTGATGACAGGACCCAGGAAAACCGCCAGTTTACAATTAGTGCTCTCGCTATGGAATTTCCCCAAACCTCATGATCACTTGTTCATGAAATTGCTACCGAAAAACTGAAATTTCGTAAACTAAGCTCACGTCGGGTGCCAGAGATTCTTACTGAGCAACTCAAAACAAAACGGATGGGTAGTGCACTTCAGTTTTTAGCATACAGAGATTTAGCTGGGACGTGTTTGATCACCCCCCGTACAGCCCTGACCTCGCTCCTAGCGACTTTCATCTGTTTTTGCATCTCAAATCCTTCCATGAGGGTCAACACTTCAACAATGACGAAGAGCTGAAAGAAAATGTTTCCAACTGGTTGAAGACACAGGCGGCAAACTTCTATGAAGAAGGTATACAAAAACTTGTGCTCCGCTATGACAAATGCCTGCAAGATTTCCGCAGTTATGTTGAAAAGTAGTTTAAGAGCTGTAGAATTTTCTGCAGTAAATAATTTTTCTGTATCTGTACACAATTTAATTTTACTACCAAACAGAACTTTCTTTCTGGACGTACCTCGTAAAAGTGCCACGGCAGTCAACGCAGTAGTTCAGTTGTTAATTGAGTTGTGATTTCAAAGTGGAGAACTGTTAATTGTGTAGTGGACCTTTGAAGTGTACCGCGAGTTATTTTGTTCGTTTGTTTATGTATGGTGAAGCAACCAGAGATTACTGTGTGTATGACACGTCACTTTTAGAACCTGTAAGGGGTGTACAAAAAGTCTTTCTACTGAAATAAATAGAATTTTGAAGTTTTAAAAACCAAGAAAGTCAAATATTTTCCCATAAAATATTAAAAGCATAAAATATTGTTAAGTAACTGTGTTCAGTGAGGTGTACCCGAAAGTCGGAAGACTCCTGCCTCTGTTACCCGCGAGCGATGCAAAACTCCAGAGGTCTTTCCTTGGGGCAATATCTTGAGTCTAAAAAGCCCCACCCCCATCGACGACAACGTCAAGACGGGTGGAAGTGGATATGCCACTTACGCGCGTCAACCCCGCAGGGAAAACTACCGAATAACCTCGGTGGGGCCGCCTGGTGGTCTAGCACACCTTCTATTAGCTATGCAGGCTAGTACCCGGGACTTAGGCAACCCTCTGGCCCCTCCGGGCGTCCGCAGCCTGGCCGGAGATACCCAATTCCCCGTGGGTGTCGTGAACACACTGCCCCCTCGAGTCCAACCCAATCCGAACACCTCCCATTTAGGGAGGGGCTCCAATGTTCGGCCCGAGGTTCCTCTAGTATCGTCAGAGGTACCACGAATGCTAAGGGTCCGCAGCGCTCGCACTAAAGCAGCTGAAAGGGACGAATCCCCTCCCCTACGGGGAATTGTTAAGCAACTACAGAAAATACTAGTATCCTACATTTGTATCACATTTTCTACCCATTCTTCATTTTTTGGTTCAGTTATACCCCGCCTTTAACTGGCCATATCGGCGACCGTTCTCACCGGTAATTTTTTTGGTGGAATGCAGCAGTGTCTGTGGCTACAGAAAACTCTAGTATCCTACATTTGTATGACATTTTCTACCCATTCTTCATTTTTTGGTCCAGTTATACCCCGCCTTTAACTGGCCATATCGGCGACCGTTCTCACCGGTGATTTTTTTGGTGGAATGCAGCAGTTTCTGTGACTAAATAAATAAATAAATAAAATCTGAATATTCTACCCCGGCACCTAGACAACTATACCGGGGCATATATCCAAATTTTCTCTTTATTTTTCCATAAAATCCTTACAAATGTTATAATTATACAAATCTCTCAGAAAACTACTCTACAAAAATAAAATGAAATAAAATAACAGAAATAAACACAAAAAAGCAAAAAACAAAAGAAAACAACTATAAAAATTACAAAATCCTTATTTCCTAAATCTATATCTAAATCTACTAATTCTGTAGTCCACCATGGCCTCTGCCATCACTCTCTCCCTCCGCCGCCCATGCAGTCAACTCCATTGTTAGATTATTCAATAATTCTTCCCGTCTTATCCTATTTTGTATTCTAGAACTCCTTCTTGGATCTTGTACTATTCTTCGCCTATTATCAACTCTTTCTCCTTTGAATATTTTTACCTCCCATGCTTTCTTACTTACCAAGTTAGTCAGAACTTGTAATTTATTTACCAATTGTTGATCTCGAATTATGTCATATACGATATATCCTGCTAGCGCATGCCTCTCTTCTTGTTGGTGAATTGCATATCTTCCACATTCAAATACTACATGTTCAGGATTATCTTGTTTGTTACATAATTCACATATATCATTTTCAGTTTTATTGATTTTCTTCCAATAGGTCTTATAAGGTCCGTGTCCAGTTATATAATGTATAAATCCCTTTGTTGGTTGAATAAAATTCAATTTTAGTCTCTCTTTGACGTTCTGAAAAATTTCAAACACTCTTCTACCTTCTAGACTGTCTGTCCATTCTTTTTGCCATTTATCTTTTAAACTATTTTTAATCACCCAAGATTTGTTTGTTCTGACTCCAGTTATATTATAAACTTTTTCTAAGTTTCCTTTTTTCGCCCAAAATTTTGCGCCCTTCAATCTTATTAATAAATCAATCGGCCAAATGGGCCGATTGATTTATTTTCAAATTTCTGTGACTACAGAAAACTCTAGTATCCTCCATTTGTATGGCATTTTCTACCCATTCTTCATTTTTTGGTCCAGTTATACCCCGCCTTTAACTGGCCATATCGGCGACCGTTCTCACCGGTAATTTTTATGGTGGAATGCAGCAGTTTCTGTGACTACAGAAAAATGTAGTATCCTACTTTTGTATAAGATTTTCTACCCATTCTTCATTTTTTGGTCCAGTTATACCCCACCTTTAACTGGCCATATCGGCGACCGTTCTCACCGGTAATTTTTATGGTGGAATGCAGCAGTTTCTGTGACTACAGAAAAATGTAGTATCCTACATTTGTATGATATTTTCTACCCATTCTTCATTTTTTGGTCCAGTTATACCCCGCCTTTAACTGGCCATATCGGCGACGTTCTCACCGGTAATTTTTATGGTGGAATGCAGCAGTTTCTGTGACTACAGAAAAATGTAGTATCCTACATTTGTATGATATTTTCTACCCATTCTTCATTTTTTGGTCCAGTTATACCCCACCTTTAACTGGCCATATCGGCGACCGTTCTCACCGGTAATTTTTTTGGTGGAATGCAGCAGTTTCTGTGGCTACAGAAAACTCTAGTATCGTACATTTGTATGATATTTTCTACCCATTCTTCATTTTTTGGTCCAGTTATACCCCGCCTTTAACTGGCCATATCGGCGACCGTTCTCACCAGTAATTTGTTTGTTTGTTTTTTTTTTTTTTTTGGTGGAATGCAGCAGTTTCTGTGGCTACAGAAAACTCTAGTATCCTACATTTGTATGACATTTTCTACCCATTCTTCAGTTTTGGTCAATTTATACTCAACCTTTAACTGGCCATATCGGCGACCGTTCTCACCGGTAATTTTTTGGTGGAATGCAGCAGTTTCTGTGGCTACTATGTACGTGATAGATAAAATAAAAGCTGACATGAAAAATGTAACTTTGGTAAATATTAAAACTAAATGTTAATATCAAAATGTAACAGGTGTGTTGGTTTATACAGCTACATGTGGATGGTGAGAAACCTTGTCCACGAGTTGCGTGTCACACTTCATCACAGTCTCCTCCAACAGCTGTGATTATTTTAGATCAACACACTTGCCAAAATGTTATTTCTGTTCTGATAGCTATAGCAATCTGAAAGTAATAGCTGATATGTCGTGAAGTCAAACAAATACTCGTAACTTTCCCCAGTACCTACAATTTAACAATTTATTTTGAACAACTTTTAAGGAAGACCTAATATTGTATTTAACAAATTAAGGAGGCTTTGGCGATTTCCTCTGACAGGAGCACGCTTAATCATGATGCTGGATTTCAGTTTAGCTCCTTTTGGAAACCGACCTTAAAAATGGAAATACGTCGGCCTACGAAACACAGATCATCAAGTTAAGTAGCTACGTTTATTTGACCTAATTAGTTTGATACACTCCCGCCTTCTCCTGACCTGGCATTTAATTTGCTGAAAACAGTCTTTTGTTCAGTGATGCGAATTTTGATCGTGTTTTGTCTTTGTTTATATTGGTGTTCTATCCAACTATATATTTTTGTTTATAGCATTTAAAATGGGTCGTTTATTTCAGAAACCACCCAAGTGCGGTTTTTCAACTTTCGGAAAACTATATAAAAAACTGTTTTGCAGCTTAGTATTGGTCTAGTCTCCTTCAAATATTTTTTTACCAAATCAAAAACATGCTATTGAAATAATCTAATTTTTTATTTTATTACTTACGTTTTTGAGTCATACATTTTTTAAAAAATTGCACTCATGTGGTTTGTGCAATAAATGAGTGTATTCAAAGGGATTATTTTTAAATCATTATTGAAATTAAGTCAAACCATTATTTTTTACCTGTTTTGGTATCGAAGGTAAGTAACAGACACACTTAAGTATAAAAAAGAGTGTTTTTATTAGGCTTAAATCGAAACATACAAGAGGACTATACGCTACACAATGTCTATATACAAAGATCTGGCCTTATTCACTTATTTAGGTTCTGGCAAGTCTTCTGGCAACTCCTTGTCAGTTGTTGGCCATTCGATGTTAGTGTCATAGAAGGCTTCATATCCAACGGTGTATTCCATCAACTTTTGTATACCCCAACTCCTCATAGGAGAGAAAGTCTACTCGGGATGAGACGCAGGGGGGTTGAAAAAGGTTCCTACACCCTCCCCGACACGTTTATGACACCCCATGTCAGTACAGTTACAGACCATTCAAAAACATTCTGACGGCTTCTACTTTTGTGAATGAATCTCTTCGGTTTTTGTGTACACAGTGAACAGGATGCATGTTATTTTTAACGGTTCTGATCCTTGTGCAGCAGGCGTCCTCTGTCACACACATTCGCTGTGTAAGGGTGGCACATTCCTTTCAGGGAGCTTTTTTGCGTTGCTAGGCAGTATCTGAGTCTCACTACTCTACAGTATGGTCAGTACTGAGGTAGCTCGTTGCATGTTTTACTGACTTCTACGACTAACTGTTCCTTAAAAAAGGTTTCCGCGAACTTCACAAAGTCACAAAAGAATTCAATTAATTTTGCCTCAATTCAATTCCTATTCAGTATTCACAAACACAAATTATAAAGAAGCTATACAAGGATTCACTAATATTTGACAATTATCTGTGATGAATAGTGCGTTCAGAAATTAATTTTGTGTGTAAACTTCGAAAGATATATCAACAGGCTACATAAAAATGTTCAGTCTTGATAACAAACGATAAATGCTATTTAATGAAATATGGTAAGTGAAATATCTTTGAAGTCTTTGGCAAGGACTGGAATATCTTTATACTTTGTAATGCTTTTGTTTGTCGAAAACAAAAGAACGTAAATGTGTTCCGTAAACGTTTGCGCGTGTACTGGTCCGTTATTATTATTTCAGGGTTTTTTCTCGACTTTTAAACCTTCCTTGGACTTATACAAACATTTCAAAACTAAAATTAGGCAAATCGGTTCAGCTGTTCTCGAGTTTTTGTGATACTAACAAACATCAATTCATTTTATATATAAAGTTGTTTTAATTAATGAACATCTGAAATACAGTACAAATTTGTTTTGAAAGAAACAAATGAAGCTTTCGTCGTGTAGAGCACTTTCGGTTTGGCAAAATGTTTGAATAGAGGGTTTGTCTAGGAAACGTCATTTTATCTTTTAATGCATCAAACATCGATAGTCTTCCAAAGGTTAGGGATTCAATAAAGCTGGACATAAACATGATTATGCCTATTTATAAGGGAAAGAGAGGTGCAAATAAACTGGAAAACTACAAGGGAATAAGTCTGTTATCTATATTAGGAAAAATATACATAGGAATAATAGCAGAAAGACTAAGAATTTGGGTAGAACAATAAAGGAAACTGAGTTTCAAGCAGGTTTCAGGAAAGGAAAAGGTACAATAGATAATCTGTTCATAGTAAAGGTCATAACAGACAAATACCTCAGTAAGAAGAGAGGAGGGGTATATATGTTATTTGCAGATTTTGAGATAGCTTTTGATAAGATAAACAGAAAAGCTTTAATTTGGAAATTGAGGATGAAAGGGGTAAGTAGAAAATTTATAAAAGAAGTAGAGAAAATCTATGAAGGGGTGAAGCTTTGAATAAGGTGGGAAAAAATCTAATTACAGAGATGACAGAACAAAAAATATGTCAAAGACAAGGACGCAAAATGAGTTCAATTTTATTTAACTTATTTAAAGATGAGAAAATAGATTAGGTTAAAGAAGGAAATCCGCAAACAAACAAATTCCTGGACTGCTATATGCGGATGACTCAATGGTAGGATCTATAACAGTAGTAGGATTGCAGAAGGCAATAAATGAAATCCAGAAATTTTGTGAAGAGTGTGGAATAAAAATAAACATAAATAAATCGAAAGTTATGGTATTCAAAAAAGGAATTAAACTAAAAAGAGACGACAAGTGGGTACTAAATGGCAAAAGGGTAGAAGTAGTCAATGTATTTGAATACTGAGGAGTGAGGTTGAATAACAATGGAAAGTGGGGAGCACACAATTGAAGCAAAAGGAAGGGCGGCAATGAATGGAATAAGAATATGCAAATATAAACTAGAAATGACAATCAAATGGTTAGAAAGAAAGTACGAAGCACTAGTTGAATCAAAAATATTGTATGTAGTGGAGATCTGGGAGGGGGGGCCACAGAGGTAAACAAAACGGTGGATCAAAATTACAGAACGTTTTGTAAAGAGCTACTACGCTTACCAAGGTCAGTAGCTTTAATAGAATTAGGAAAGACAAGAAGAAATGGAATAATAATGGAAAGAATAATAAAATTTTGGTATAGGTGTTTGGCCAAAGAAGAAGGGGAAATTATGAAAATATGCATGAGACAGCAAAAAGATTACAGAACTCAAATAGTTGGTGGGCAGAGATGTAAATAAGATGTAAATAAGAATGGGAGATGTATGGAGAATAGAGGAAAGGAATACAAGCGATGTGGGTAGATTAGTAAAATGCAGAATAGAAGATATAGAAAGACAGGAAATATGGGGAAGTCTAGAAAATATGAAATCATTACATTTTACAAGCAAATAAAAAGAAATTGGGGACGAGAAGCATATGTAGATTACTGCAATAGGCAAGAGAGAAGGGTTAGCTTGGATGAGAACACGAACAATATTTCTAAGAGGGATAAGAGGTAGAGAAAAGGGAATTTGTGAATTGTGTGGGGGAAAAGAAAGCATAGGACACTATGTAACAGAAAGTGAGGTGGTTGCAATGTGGAGAAAAGAGGTTTTGGAGGAAAAATGGGAGAAAGAAGAGAAGAGGATAGTAGCTATAAAAATATTAACAGGCAGGGAGGAAAAGAAGGTAAGAAGTATTGTTGAGTTCCTGCAGAATGTAAAAGAAAAATGGGTCAGAAATATAAAAAATGTAAGAAAGGAAGAGGAGGGGGCAGAAAGGGACTAATTAAGTAATCAATGAGGTAGGGAGGTTAAGAGATACCTGGCAGAGCAAAAGACGAGGGTGTCATGTAAGCCAAGGTAGCAACAAGGTAACGACAAATAAATGTAGTCAAAAGTTGTAAATTGTAAAATTTTGAAATATACAAAATAAATATATATGTAAAAAAAAATATTTGTTGAATATTTATCAATCACCATTTAATAAGCGTAATGACATCACAGCTTTACAATAATGGCTAAAAACTTTGTTTCCTTTTCTGAAAATCTTTCTTCTTAAAATATTAAATTTAACAAGCACGAGGAATTTATAGATGTTTATTGTTTAGTAGTGAAAGACCCTGTAGAATCTTTTACACTGTATTAACGGAATAATAGCAATAAATGTTTTCTCGTACGATAATTTGTACAATGGTGAGCGTGTCATTCTGACAGGAGGAAATGAAACGCCGTCCGGTTGTCGTCTGGAAGTGCAATGCAACATTCTGCCATAGTTGCAAGTCGTGCCTTATCTTTTATTAGACTTAATAATCTAAACACGTTCTTTCCGGTGGTTCAAACGGAGAAACCCTGAATCACAGAAATGAAAACCAATGTTGTCTTCATAAAACCCATCCAAGTTATTATGTCTACTTTGTGAATAAAAACGAATACCAACTTAGCGGCGAAAATGTATAAAGATGTTTACAATTCAAACCAATAATAAACAATATCTCGAAACTATTTTTCCACAATTAATTACTGTTGACAAAGTGTGTTCTTTAATTACGAGGGCTGTTCAATAAAGAATGATCATAATTTTTTATGGTTATACTTTTTCGCACTAAAATTCAATCTTATTATATTCCGTTAGCTTAATGTGAAACAAACACGCCGTAGTAGTTTTATTGTTGGTACTCCTGGTTCCCGCCTGTGAGAACCAGTAAAGTTCAGACATGTTCAGTATCGTCTACCGCTGTAATGGAGATAACACGCGAGGAACAATATGCGGCTTTGAAATGCTGCTTTCCTCTCAACAAATCTTCAGTTGAGGCCTATACAATGTTATAGGAGGTCTATGGAGAGTCTGTTCCTCCCTACGGCACAGCTCGAAGGTGCTTTAAAATGTTTAAAGAGGGAAGACAATCAATTTCAAAGGAAGGTGGACCCGGTGCTCCAGTTACTGCTCTTATGGAAGAAAACATCAATACTGCTGCTGCCATTGTGAGAGAGGATCGACGAATCACCTTAAGAGCACTTTCTGAAATACTAAACATTTCATTGTGTGCAACATTTCCGTGAAGCAGGTTGGATGCTGCACCACGATAATGCGTGGCTGCATATTGCCAATGGTGTTGTTGAATATCTTGCAAAAATCAACACGAAGTACATCCCTCACCCTCTCTATAGTCCGGATTTAGCCCCATGTGACTTTTCTATTCCCTAACTTGAAGAAACGCCTTCTGGGAGGCATTATCCATCATCAGAAGCAGTGGTGAAGGCTGCGGAAGCGATTTTGAAGGATCTCTCAAGAAATTGTTTCCAGCATGTTTTTGAAGACTGACAGAAACGCTGGGACAAGTGCACCGCATTCAGGGGAGACTATTTTGAGAAGGACCATCAAAATTATGAGGATGAGTAAAGGTACGTTGTCAAAAAAAATTTGTGATCATTCTTTATTGAACAGAACTCGTATATTTACGTTTTGGTGTCGTATGTGTTCGTATATGTGTCACGTTTTACAAGTTAGACAAATTTTATTCAGAATAAAACGGACTTCCGAAGCTACCCCAAAAATTCAAGATTATAGCTTCATTTTTAATGAAAATATGTTAAGCTAATGGTGTTGTAATAAAAACCGCTACAACCAGTTTTGAGAAAATCAGCATTTTCGAAAAAGTATTTCGGAGTACAATCATGCTTTGAGATGGAGAGAATTTTTAAAGCTCCTTGTCGCATTATGGAAGGTAGTGAGCTTATACATGTTCGCCTTTTCATGTTTGAATTATGCTGTTCACAAACGCATATACAGACCCAAAGAGAGAGAGAGAGAGAGAGAGAGAGAGAGAGAGAGAGAGAGAGAGAGAGAGAGAGAGAGAGAGAGAGAGAGAGAGACGTTTTCTTATAAAATCTATTTTTGAAGTGAAAGCTTCTTTAGGCGCGTTTAGCACTTTTTGTGGGTAGTCAGTTAAACTTAAAGTAAAAAAATAAAAAGAAGTAAAAGAAAAAATAAACATAAAAAATAAACAATAAAAAATAAACTTAGAATACACTGGTTCAATAGTCTTTCTTTCCTTAGAGATATTTAAAATGATTACTTAAGACATACAAAGAGTTGAGTAAAACAAAAATTATATAAAAGAAGAAAAAAAATAGCAATTCTCTCTTTCACAAGAAACATTCTGGTAATTAAGCTACGGGGACTTCCTCAATTTTGAAAAACGCACATTTTAGTTCACACGCTTTTCTCTAGCCACTATTCAACAAACTATTCTCAAAAAAGGTTATTGCTCTGTCTGCTTAAGTTAGTCGAGATGAAGATGATAGAAAATAAACACACATCCAGGTATGTTTTAACATATTTCAAATACTATGAAAAATTCAGAAAGCCTACAGGAGTTTCATTAAACAAATAATTGTCTTAGGGCCGTTCTTACAAACGTCTGTCAAGTGTCAGTAACCGATCCGGTCAGATAACCTTCTGTCATTTAACAAGTCGACAACATGTCAAATTCCACTTTAAACAACAATAATAAACAAAAGGAACAGATAATATCACCCAAGTTCGGTATTTGAATAATTAAAACCATAATAACGAAATATAAAACGGGTGTGCTAATTGGAAATAAAAGTGTAAGGAATTCGTGAAAGAGATGTTTCATTTAAGAATTGGTTATTTTTTATTGACAATTTCTCTTTATTGTGAGTAGTAAAACGTACAACATACATAAATTAAATGTAATAACACGTAAATAATAAAATTATCACGTATTAAAATGATGTTTTGCGTTTATTTTCATTTACAACTTATAGGTTATGTTTTCCACAAACAGTGACAAATTGCAACGGAAAAGGGAACTGAACAATGCGTGCACGAACAAATATGGTAAAAGAAAGCGAATGGAATCTCAGCAAGTGAATTCTTCGATGCAGGATGCCCCTAATGAGGAAATGAAAAGCATGCGAGTTCAAGAAAAAATTGCCTAACGGAAAAAAGCAATGGCGAAAGAACGTTCGAGAATATATCGTGAGATAAGTAATTGAATATCATATAATTATATTATAAGACATGTATGAACTTGTATTTTTATTAAAAATGAAAAATGCAATGAAATATGTGTATCAGCTAGAAAGAAAATATGAAAAATGATTGTGAAATAGTATGTATTTCAATATAAAAATAAAATACATGTAAAGCAGTGTATTATGTGATTTGATTTAACTTCCTTTATACATCCTTTACGTATAACCCTCTTTATACGGTCGCAAGTCCGTCGTCATTCAGTTGTTTCAGAGTACACTTAGCGTAAGGTATGAAATGTTTAGCTCCCAAATGCCCTCTTTGCGCAAGAATTAGTGTCAACATTAGCCTTTTTTAAATAATTTAAAGAATAATTTATAATGAATAGTTTTTAAGTTTTCACTTCTGTCGTGTGTGTTTGAAGCGTGTTTCCCCAACATGTCGTCGGCGGGTATTGGCGCTCAATCCTTAGCACTGTAACCCACCAGGTGACAGCTATTGTCTAACACATATCTGAATGTTAGAAGTATTTTATCCAACGGATCACTTAAAGTGATATGGGATTTGTTACTTTCCGTTAATCTTAAACAATACAAATAAATAGCAACTCATGGGTTTCAGTGCACTGGTATTTGGCCTCTCAAACCAGATCAGTTCAGTGATTATTTTATGACCGCAGAAAACTTACAGTTACCTATAGGCCAACAATCAGAGAATAGACACTGTTAGTTGCGGAAGAAGATCATGAAACATCGCCTATTAGACATAGTTATCAAGAAACGCCTATATTGGATATGACCTCAGCAACAACCAGTTCTACCACCACTGAACCAACAATATCAGAGTGCTCTAACAATTTCCTTGTTCAAGTTACCACAATTAGGCCTATCCCTTCCTCACCAATCACTTCTGTTTCCAGAGAGCCAGAAACGGCCAAAAGCTCTACCAAAATTTCCGTCGTAATTATTTTCCTCATTCCAGGTCTCTCAAATGTTTCCAAGATGACCACTCGACGGAAGCCAAATAAAATGAGGTCTCAGATTCCAACAGCCTCTAAAATAAAGGAACAACTGCAGGAAGCAGAGAGACGGCGATCCTTAAAAGGTTGTACAAAGACATTTGAATCAAAAGGAATAGTACCAAAAAGGGCGAAAGAAGAATCCCAAGAAACGAAATAGAGGAAGGAAAATAAATTTGCCTGATTGCTCCAGTGATGAAGACTCTATCAACTAATTAAATATATGTCATAATGACGAACTTGACGATTTGGAATCTGTATGAAAAGATATCTGTTTTATTTAGGAGAATTTGGATAAAATAACTAATTGTGGTTCCGTTGTGTCTCCTGATCTGAATGGATATATGAGGAATGCAGTGAAGCTGACGCATCTGATAATTATAAATACGATTATTGCATAAAGAAAAGATGGAATTAATGTGGAATTGATAACGTATGCATAAAAATGTTAAAATACGACTACTAAATTTTTAAATGTTTGTTGGTCCAGCCTACAGATACCAGAAGAATGGAAAATGGCTGTAATAAAGCCAATACTTAAAAAAGGAGACAGAAAAGAGTTTAAAAATTATATAGGAATGAGTCTTTTAAATACAAGCTATAAAATATTAGCAAAAATATTAGCAAAAATTTTAGCAAACAGATTAAATATAATAACTGAATCACTAGTCAATAATCAACAACGCGGATTTAGGCAAGGCAGATCCTGTACTGATTGCGCCTTAACAATTACTAAAGAGAAGAGAATTTAATTTAGAGATCTATATATTATTTGTTGATTACGTAAAGGCATTTGACAAAGTTATACGGCAAAAGCTATGAGATATAATGACTGAACACAGATATCCTCAACATTTAATTTTAATGATAAAGAAAATGTACGAAGGGACTTGTATTAGCATGGATAATGGTTTTAAGACAGAAACTATCAACCTAGGTGTAAGACAGGGCTGCCCAACACTTTTTAATATTTATATCGACGCAGCAGTTGCCGAATGGCAAGCTCATTTGAAAGTAGATTTTAAGTTAGGTCGTACAATGTTAAATGCAGTCATGCTTGCAGATGATAAAGTCATTCTGGCAGATACTGAAGACAGATTACAAATAGCTTTGTACCAACTCGACAAAACAATGTCAAAGTATAATTGTATCATTTCAGCAGAGAAAACGAAAGTGATGGCTTTTGTTGGTAAATACCCAACACGGTCCAAAATGCTCCTCTAAAACAAAATACTAGAACAAGTTAAATATTTTAGTTACTTAGGATGTGATATTTCCTATGAATGTGACAGATTTAAAACAAAAGATCTATACACTTCAAAAAATATGTGGCACTATAAAACGAACATTGAAAAACAAAATAAGAAGAGATACCATATTAAATTTTTATAAAACTGTGGCAGTGCCTGTTATATCTTTCGGAGCCGAGACCTGGACCTTGAACAGAACTGATAAAAGAATAATTGAAACGGCTGAAATAAAATTTTTGAGGTACGTAGCTGGCTGTAGTCTTAAATATCACATTAAAAGCGAAAAAATAAGAGAACAACTAAACATATTTACTTTAAATGACAAGCTCAGGGAGTACAAACTGAAATGGCAAGATCATCTCTCTCGAATGCCAGAAGAAAGACTCACCAAACAGGCCTTGCAGTATAAACCAGTTGGTATTAGAGATGGATAGTCAACATGAACAATTCAATGCCATGGCCGGGATTTGAACCACGGATCTCCTGGTTTCCGTCCAGTCGCTCTAACCCATTGCGCTACCATGGCCAACGTGCCGTCCTGACATTAAATTCTCCATTTGACTCGTATATTTCCCCGGTAGACCACTAGGGGCTCTCACATCAGAGATACACTGTTTGTGGCGACTTACTATCGTAAGTAGTTGAGTCCCAGGCTTCATCATTTAACTCTTATTATTTTAGTTAATTGATGGAAATTAATCATTTCTTTACACTAGCCGTATATAGGCTAAGGTTTTCGATGGATAGAGTCAACATGAGAAATTCAATTGGAGAATTTAATGTCAGGACGGCACGTTGGCCATGGTAGCTCAATGGGTTAGAGTGACTGGACGGAAACCAGGAGATCCGTGGTTCAAATCCCGCCCATGGCATTGAATTTTTTATGTTGACTCTATCCATCAAAAACCTTAGCTTATAAACGGCTAAAATGGTATTAGAGATGTTGGAAGACCACGGAGACGCTGGGAAGATCCCTTCTGAGCCGAAACAGGCCTATCTGGTCTATCTTGAAGGTTGATGGTGATGATGATGATTTTTTCAAACAAATTTACGTCCACCAACGTTGTCATATCGGACGATGGATGAAATGATGCTCAAGTTAGCCCAGGGTTCATAGAGCTTAGAGTTACCCTACATTCGCCTTTCATGATAAGGGAAAACCCCGGAAAAAAAACTTATCCAGGTAACTCACCCTGACCGAGATTCGAACTCGGGACGTCTTGAAGGTGAGGCAGACATGCTACCACCACGCTACCGAGGCGGGCGATGATGATGATGATGATGATGATTATGATGTGTGCAGTGTTTAACACCAGCTTTTACTACATACGGCACCGCATGCGGTGACACTGATGATACATGAGATGAAGATGGAGCACCGGTAGAATGAGATGGCGGGGGAAACCGGATATCCCGGAGAAAACCCACCCCAGCGCCGTGTTGTCCACCACAATTCTCACTTTTCGGTCGCCTGGGATCGAACCTGGGCCACCTTGGTGAGAGCCAAGCGGTAAAACCACTGAGGCACGGCGCGGCCAGCGATGATAATGATGTTTTTGTTCAATTTACGTCCTCCAACGTTAAATCATATCGGACGATGAATGAAATGGGTTAAATGATGCCAGTCCTCGTAGCCATGGTCGCTAAAGCGTATGTCTCTAGTGTTCCACCGCGTTCGAGTCCCGCCTTGGGCATGGGTGTTTATGTGTATAGTGAATATTTGTGAAAGTGAAACTAGGAAAACAGATAGAAATTAAACGGAAGTAATGAAAAATCGGTTAAATAAGAAAACAAAAGTGAACATATTTAAAAAAGCATGATGCTCAAACGAGTCCGGGGTCCCTGGAGCTTAGAGTTACCCGCATTTGTGTATCAGGATAAGGAAAACCCCAGAAAAAACCTTATCCAGGTAAGTCACTCTGACCGAGATTTGAACTCGGGACCCCTTGAACGTGAGGCAGACACGCTACCATCTACGCTACCGAGGCGGGCATCATGATGATGATGATGGTGATGCATAAATAAATATTAAATTGGGGTATTCAATTTCGAGCGCCATTAACCGCACATGGCGGGCAATACCACTCGATTTAACCTTTTATATTTGTTTATTTTCCTGGATTGCTGTTTAAATTAATATCTTGATTTGTACTCATTTCTAGAGCCTCTTCATGTAACTTGCAATTTACTGTTTTAAAAATGATTTATGTAACTATACCTAACGTTGCTGAACAGTTTTTAAGCCAGCGTCATTACCCTATTCTCCCCTAAAGTAAAAGTCACACTTTTATATAGTTATTATTTCATTTTATAGCAGATGTTTCCAATTTTGCAGTGCGTTTTAATGTTGCAAGTTCGTGTCGTTTTGTAAAGCGTATGCAACATGTAGAATATTGCAGTTTCAGAAAAGGTTTTCTCTACTCAAGACATACGAAGCAAACTAAAGTAGCTGTAAACACAGAGAGAATTTATAATGTATACAATGTGCTTTTAACCCTGTGCACTTTCGTATTTCAAATAGCATTTGTGCTGTAAAGAACCTCTCGCATTGCTACATGCTTTAAATTCGTGTTGCTCTTTCTGGTAAAGTGTGATGCTTCTATTACCATCATAAACTGAATCTAAACCCATTAGATACCTAATCCAAAGAGACAAATGTGTTGTACGCCTTATCTACTCATCTCTTTAAAAACTGTTCTTCTAAAACCTCATTATTGTCACTTCTTAACTGAAATAAACTTTAATTACACTATACTCTTTCAGATATAAGAAGTATACTGTAGGCTAAAGCAATATATTTTGACACTCTATACTATTTTGCCTGATTACGAGGAAAAAAAAAGACTGGCGACTTACTGTTTGAGAAATACCAGGTGCCTTCAACCTATAACTTCTTTTTTTTTCAGGACTGGGACCAGATAGGAACTTCTAGATTTTTTTAAATACATGTGGACTCTTTGCGAATGCGTGACAGAGATGGCAGCACTGTACAGTGCATAGATTGGGATTTCATTACGGAGGGGATTCGGTACGTAGGCCACCATGCTGGTCCCATTGTTACTATGCCCCCAAGTTGGGGCACCTCGGGAGGAACAATGAGCTGAAGGAGCAGAGGGCGGATGACCTAAGGAGCCAAGACAGTACAGAGGGCAGGGTCCCTACAGTTTACTTGGATAGAGACTTCCCCCGACAGGCCAGGACAATGAACTCGCTGCCATACATCAGGACGGCAACGAGCCCAGTAGCCGAGTCCTAAAGGTCCGTGACTGGCGGACCCGAAATAGTCCCAGCAGAGGAGCTGAGTCCTTCAACCGACCTAACGGAGGACGAAGTAGTTTACCTCAAAACATGTAGGCCGCGCCGTGGCTCAGTGGTTAGACCGCTTGGCTCTCACCAAGACGGCCCGGGTTCGATCACAGGCGACCGCAAAGTGAGACTTGTGGTGGACAACACGGTGCTGGGGCGGGTTTTCTCTGGGACGTCCGGTTTCCCCCGCCATCTCATTCCACCGGTGCTCCATCTTCATCTCATGTATCATCAGTGTCACCGCCTGCGGTGCCGTATGTAGTAAAAGCGGGCGTTAAACACTACACATTTCCTGCCATACACCGCCGAGACTCCCGCTGACACTTCTACCCTGAAAGAGACCACCAGATGAGAGATGATATGAAATGATAATGGAGATGAAGTAGAGGGAGAGGAAATTGGGATATAATTAGCCTACCCAGCATTTGCCTAGCGACCCGGGAAAAACCCTCGGTAAACCCATGGGTCAGTTAGGTCGGCCACGAGAATCGAAGCCCTCCTCGGTAGCGTAGATGGTAGCCTGTCTGCCTCACATTCAAGAGGTCCCGAGATCAAATATCGGTCAGGGTGAGTTACCTGGATAAGGTTTTTCCGGGGTTTTCCCTTATCCTGAAAGACGAATGTCGGGTAACTCTAACCTCTATGGACCCTGGGCTCATTTGAGCATCATTTCATCCATTTCATTTCTCCTCCGATATGACTTAACGTTAGAGCACGTAAATTACAACAAAAAACCACGGTAATCAAACCCCTCCCTCCCGAAACCACCTGAGCCATCTCGCTCGGTTATAGTGCATAGAACTGTAGTGGCAGTGACGAGAGTTACGACTGTTTTCGATACTTAAAATGGCGACGTTTTCATTGCAAGAACAGCGTGTAATCATTCGTTTTCTCCATTTTCATGATATGACACCTATTGAAATTTATCGCCAGTTGAGTGAGACATGTGTTGATGGTAAAGTCTGTTTAGTTAACTGGTGTGCACGTCGACCGCTGCCTTTGACGAATCCTCATAATCGTTTTACAACACAGACCCTCCTTCTCCCAGTCCTTTGTGCAAGGTTGCCACCTTTCTCGATACGTCATGGGTATCGTACGAGGTTTGGTCTAAATAAATTATCTTATGTCCATTACTGCAAAGCTTCCTTAGCTTTGACATATATATATATATATATATATATATATATATATATATATATATATATATATATATATATATATATATATATATATCGCCAAGCTACAATTCTACTGGTTTCCATAACAACCCTTATCTTATTCAAAGTGCGGTATTTGAAGCCCAGCTCCTTCAGAAGGCCGCGAAAAGTGCAGTGCCCATAAGGAAAATCACAAATTTCTTGCCAATGTGCAACCAATTCATCTAAGGTGGGCGCTCTCCCTTTTGCATAGAATCTATAAATTTCTCGACGAATTAAAAGGCATGTGAAATTATCTACTTTAGAGAAACGTTTCCTTTTGTTTTCACACTTGATCGGCGTCACAATATTTCTTACTTTATATCTGTGAATAACCAGAATTTATCATCAGCTTCATTGCATGACCCCTTACCAAGATTATTTGTCAGCACATATTTGTATGTGTTCTAAACAAGCGCTTGAATTTGCTTAGAAAGAGTTCCCGTTATTACTTTGTTTTTTGAGGCTTCTCCAGTAACATAACTCGGCCCAGTCATTCACACTATTGTCATCACTTTGATTATTTTCACTTGACTGAAAGTTTTCTACTACTTCATTTGCATTTACCACAGCATTTCCCTCCCACGGTCTACACATCGTGACACACAACGAATTTCTGCACGTAATGAATCAGATCAACTGGAAATTGGAACTTTGACAACTGAGACTCCACGTGGAGTAGACATGCGACTGTCATTCCAGAAATTCAGGGTTGTTATTGGTCCTCAACGACAGTGTTCCATTTCTGAAGTGTTGAGATAGATTTATGACGGTCTTTAGTGGGCGGTAGGGTAGTTTCCTTTGAGCGGCAAACTGCAGTCCCGTTCACTAGACAGACTTTACCATGGATGTGTCTAATGTGCGTTTCTGTGCGCGACAGTTCAATGAAGGCAGAACATCGTGTGACAACAAACCAAGACAGTTGCAGACATCGCCTCCAAAATTGGCATTTCCGTGGGATCTGTGCACACAATCCTGTATGAGGATCTGAAAATGCTAAAAGTGTCTCCCAGGTGGGTGCCACGAATGCTGACGGATGATCACAAGGCTGCGCGCGTGGCAAATTGTCAGGCGATGTTGACTTGTGATGACGGCATGAATGGAACTTTCTTTTAATCGATTATGACAATGTATGAGACGTGGATGCTATTTTTCAACCCTGAAACGAAGTACCAGTCAGCTCAATGTAAGCAAACAGACTCGGGTGAGCGCCAGTGCTGACAAAATGATGGTGGCCATCTTCTGGTACAACAGTGGTATGATCCTTACTCATTGCATTCCAAAGGCCACTACAGTGACCACTGCACCACTACCAAAATGTTTTGATGAATAAACTCCTGCCAGCATTGCGAGAAAAACGGTCGGAAAAGGTTGGACGTGTGCTCTTTCATCAAGACATAAACTGTCAATTCCTCAGAAACTGTTGTAACTAGAAAGCTGAAACTTGGTATTATTCCATGCTTGATCGATCACAAAAATAAATGGTATACACTTGAAACAAATTTCACAAAAGCTTCAGATATTTCAATTTTCACACTTAAGCCCCCCCCCCCCCAATCCATGTTTTTGTTTTTTGACATAGTTATACTGGTCGCCAATCTAGAAAGTGATTGACATTTCGTATGGAGAGAGAGGCGACATTGCCACATGGAGAGCATGATACGATTACGCGTGCGAAGGTAATTCCGTTGCGACTGCAATGGGTATAATATTGTTATTATTATTATTATTATTATTATTATTATTATTATTATTATTATTATTATTATTATTATTATTATTATTATTATTATTATTATTATTATTATTATTATTATTATTATTATTATTATTATTATTATTATTATTATTATTATTATTATTATTATTATTATTATTATTATTATTATTATTATTATTATTATTATTATTATTATTATTATTATTATTATTATTATTATTATTATTATTATTATTATTATTATTATTATTATTATTATTATTATTATTATTATTATTATTATTATTATTATTATTATTATTATTATTATTATTATTATTATTATTATTATTATTATTATTATTATTATTATTATTATTATTATTATTATTATTATTATTATTATTATTATTATTATTATTATTATTATTATTATTATTATTATTATTATTATTATTATTATTATTATTATTATTATTATTATTATTATTATTATTATTATTATTATTATTATTATTATTATTATTATTATTATTATTATTATTATTATTATTATTATTATTATTATTATTATTATTATTATTATTATTATTATTATTATTATTATTATTATTATTATTATTATTATTATTATTATTATTATTATTATTATTATTATTATTATTATTATTATTATTATTATTATTATTATTATTATTATTATTATTATTATTATTATTATTATTATTATTATTATTATTAATTATTTATAATGCTGTACACAAAGACAATAATACAGTCGTGGAACTACAGGCAAACACTAGAACATGCAAGAACACAGCAATGTAAAGATAATCGTAACAAAAGAGGCATACCTGTGACATTTTGATGCTTATTGAAGTGGGAAAATGCCGCTTACATAATATTTTGCGGGAGTTTCTAATTTAGACCCCGATGCCTGACTTTCTTCTTTAAAATACCTTTCTTTCCCAATCTTAACCTTAGTGCCCTTACTGATACCTACAGCATGTGAAGTCCTATCAAGCACCTTAGAGAATGGAATACTAGACTCTCCTCATGGAGGTATTCTCTCACAGAGCATATTATTTCCCGTGTATGTCCTTTAATTAGAGTACCTTTACCAAATATAGTTTTATTTGGTTCCGAGCACGTCCAGATTTTCGCTTGTCACTATATTTAGATGTAATTAAATATTCATTAAACATATTTGCAAATGATCACAACACGCGCTCAGATACACGGACTCAGGCACACGTAAACCAAGGCAAATTGCCACAAATAAAATGCAAAGGAACCTGCCAGTACAGGATCTCTAACTGCTGTTTACGTGAGGGCCTTCTGTTTATGCAGCGTTATCACCAAGAGAAACAAACACCAAGGTATTATGATTACTGCAGCGTTTGCGTAACTCGCTCGCCCGCACGTCATGCTAAGCACGTTTTAGAATATCTGCAACCAAGGTTTAGAATCTAACTTTGCAATAGAAACGTCTCGACTCTAATTGGTCCTTCTAATGATTACTATGACAACCGCTATGACGTCCTCATCCCCTCCCGTTTATTTACAGCGCTTTTCCATGTGGTTCCTCACTGTCAATCACATTCTAGTTTGGCGACCAGATTACTTCACACCTTTCTGCACATTATGGTTCTTACTTAGTGAAGTGGATTTATATGTATTTTAATTATATGACAATATCTGTTATTTTAACTTGTTGGGGAGCCATTTATGAAATTTGGAATAAATGTAGAACTATTTCGCCTAGGGAAGCTCAAAATAGTATGTGTTTAGCCAATTTGTTGCAGCATATGTTGCGATGATTGGTATTTTCTTATAGTGCATTTTGGGAGCCATTTTACTAAAATTGTGTATTTCTAAGTGCTTACTTAGAAAATTTAAGTGCCTATTTTGCCCATTTTAGAGGCTATTTTGCCCATTTTAGTGCAACTTTGCCCATTATAGTGCCTATTTTGTCCATTTTAGTGCCTATTTTGTCCATTTCAGTGCAATTTTGCCCATTATAGTGCCTATTTTGTCCATTTTAGTGCCTATTTTGTCCATTTTAGTGCCTATTTTGTCCATTTTAGTGCCTATTTTGCCCATTTAGTGTCTATATCGCCCATTTTAGTGCCTATTTTGCCCATTTTAGTGCCTATTTTACCCATTTTAGTGCCTATTTTGCCCATTTTAGTGCCTATTTTGCCCATTTTTAGTACACATTTTGCCTATTTTAGGGCCTATTTTGTCCATTTTAGTGCCTATTTTGCCTATTTTTGTGCCTATTTTACCCATTTTTAGTGCCTATTTTGCCCATTTTTAGTGCCTGTTTTGCCCATTTTAGTGCATTTTTGCCTGACTTTTTCACACATTTTAGTGTCTATAAATCCGCTAATAACCAAGTTTGTACAAAATCAGCTCCCACGCCGAAATCGCTCTATCAGCAATTTACTTTCAATGGTTTATTTCTAAACCGATCGCATTTTTATGTCAACAATACCACATACAGATTTCTGAATAACTCGCTGAAGATAAAGCACCTTAAATCCCTCTGTGAACCTCTCCGCACTCTCTGAGGCTTACTGGAGAGGGAAGATCAAAGGATGAAAGCGGGAAGCAATCATTTCCAAGCCCGAAGGAGATTGCCCTAAAAGAACAGAAGTTAAAAAAAAATAAGCGATTCCAGTACTATAGAAAACAGCGGAAAAATACGTACCAGGAAGCTCTGACTGCCCTCGCCGCACAATTGGATTTCCACGAACCATTTCCGGTCGATTTAATATGGTTTCCTGGATATCACATTACTCTAAATTATATTACTTTCTCTGTACCTGCTTTCTACCCAAATATTCAATATTGAGATCTCACTATAAATGTATAATTAGAGAGTACGTGAACACGAAAAATAGCTTATTTACCTCCCTACTACTTACTTAAAGTAAGCCATACAGTTGGTCTGCATTATTTTGCTTTAATTCTGTTTTTTCTGCCTTAGTTATACTTTGAAGCAGTTATTTTCAATCAGTGTTGCTTATTTAAACGAAGTTTGAATAGTAAAATTGTTTAAAATAAGAGTAAGAGATTAAAAATTGTTTGGTTGTCATGAAGTAACCAAGGAGAAATAAAAGAGTTTAGCTTTTCTTTTGTTTCTACCATCCACCATTGCACACGGATGTGTATCCGTGGTTTATCCTCCTGATTATGTTGTAAAATTTATTGTATATGTGAAATCTGTGTATTTTGATGCAACTGACACAAGGAGTTCATAAATCATTAAATTCGAACAAGATTTTAAAATATTACCAGCATAATTATTTAAAACTCGTGACCATCTCCCAAAACTTCTTCATCCGTGACTATAACCTGAAGTGAGTTTAATGCTTCTACCGACTAGCCGTGGTCAAATATGTCTACAGAGAGAATAATCATCATCAAATAGAATTCTTCAGCAAATGGCTTAGCAAGGAGGTGCTGAATCTACGGATGCCGGAGTCCAGTTACAGCTTCTAGATTTCGTGAACACTAGCGGGCTACTTGGTCGACGGGTGGTTCACTAACTAGCTTCAGTAGTGGGACGATTTCTCCCCGTACTTCTGTGGCCTGTAGCCTCCTGTTGTTCCTTCACTTCATACCTTCATGCCGGACGGTGATAGTCACGATAGCTTCCAGGTAGGTACTGAGGTGTCCCCAATTGTTGTATAGCCTATATGTACACTAACAAGCAGCCATTGTCACATTGATGTTACAAACTGGTTTTATTTTATTTTTGTGACAATAGATTGACAATCAAATACAAATTCTCTATCATAGGCTCAAGGTTGACAGAAAAAACTACAACGTGTATGCTCTTTTTGAAGTGAAAACTTCTTTAGGCGCGTTTGGCACTTTTTGTGGGTAGTGAATTAAACTGATCCGTCACGATGGAATATGTGACGCTCATTCGGGTGAAGTCGGCTCCAGTCGGCTCACCCCGAACTCACCCCTCACCCCACCACACACTCATTCGTTATTTCAGTCTTATATTGTCCATACCGCTATACATCGTAGATTTTCTGTCACACTCAATAGCATATCAACAACAGGTATCCAGGTATGTTTTAACATATTTCAAATACTATGAAAAATTTAGAAACCCTACAGGAGTTTCATTAAAAAAATTGTCTTAGGGCCGTTCTTACAAACGTCTGTCAAGTATCAGTAACCGATCCGGTCAGATAACCTTCTGTCATTTAACAAGTCGACAACATGTCAAATTCCACTTTAAACAATAATAATAGTCAAAATGAACAGATAATATCACCCAAGTTCAGTATTTGAATAACTAAAACCATAATAACGAAAAACAAACGGGTGTGCTAATTGGAAATAAAAGTGTTAGGAATTCGTGAAAGAGATGTTTCATTTAAGAACTGGTTATTTTTTAATGACAATTTCTCTTTATTGTGAGTAGTAAAACGTAAAACATCAATAAATTAAATGTAATAGCACGTAAATAATAAAATTATCACGTATTAAAATGACTTTTGCGTTTATTTTCATTTACAACTTATAGGTTATGTTTTTCCACAAACTGAAAGACCGACCGAGGGTCAAAAAATCATACACCCTAAGAAATTCCACAAACCATTAAAAAAATCAAACTCGAAATTTTTTGGCGATTTCATTACTATCTGTAGCTGAAGGATGAGAAACTAAAAAGGTACTAAACTTACTGTCTAATATGCAATAAATAATTCCAATTATCATTTGGTACTTTATTCTTTTAGTTTTACATTTATATATTACATAATCATATATCCTTGTTTGTTAAATTGCACCGTTTTTTCCTTCTTTATTCTGAAATTGTACTGTATTTTTCTTTTTGGAGAATAAAATAATTTTAAAATTGAAAAATTGAATGGAAAATGTATTAATATGAGTATCAATTGTGAGAAAACATTTGAAATGAATATGACATGTAATAAAATATGTAAGAAAATATATACGAACATGTTATAAAATATGGAGTTATCAGTATATGTACGGTTAATTAATAACATGTGTGCAGTTGCAGCTTTGAAAGATACGAAAAACAGACTTTCCAAGAGGAAAGAGCTCCGGTTTCCAAGAGGAGCTGAACTGAAATCCAGTATCACAATTAAGCGTGCTCCTGTCGCAGTAAATGGCCAAAGCCTCCTTATCTCTCCGCTCCCAGTAACTGTTGCATATTGCCAAGATGGTCGTCTCCCGAAAACCGGCTCTATGGTCGTTGTCAAAACAATACTCTGCCAGTCCAGACTTCTCAGACTTAGAAACCGGCCTTAAAAATGTAAATCCGTCAAATTAAGGAGCACAGATCTATACAGCTCTATCAAGTTAAGTAGTTGCGTTTATTTGACTCAATTTTCTACCTTCACGCCATCTCCTGACCTGGTATTTAATTTACTGAAAACAGTCTTTTGTTCAGTAATGCTAAGTTTGATAGTGTTTTGTCTTTGTTTATATTTGCGTTTTATCCACTGATACATTTGTGGTTATAATATTTCTTAAAATATCCTGATGATGGAAGAGACCTGCACTCCCGAAACGTCGATTTGTAATCGTCTTTTTACCTGGCTTGTTTCCCGATAAGATCTTAAACAAACATATGGTTACAAAGAAAACATCTGCATAAACTGCCACATTTAAAAGCAATACCAAGCTTCAGAGTAAAACTTCCCCTAAGGTATGGATTAAGGCTTACTACCCCTCTACTCCAAAGTTTGTACCACTTTTAAAAATTAATTAAAAATATAAATGAATACTGCGCTTAAAATGATAAAAATGTAGAGCAAATTCTAATTATATGGCTGAACGAAAAACTAATAATGTAATTTTTTGTCGTAATGTAAGACTTAAAGATTGCACGGCGAGTATTTGTAATCAAGGCTTCGCGGGTGATCAGCCGTGTCAAATTAATAAACGTCGAGCTTTCGGCTATTACAAACTCCATGGCCTTCTTCAGGATCTGATGAAATGACTGAATTATTCTCACTATATACGATGTCATTTCATCAGATCCTGAAGAAGGCCATGGAGTTTTCAATGGCAGAAGGCTCGACGTTTATTAATTTGACACGGCTGATCACCCGCGAAACCTTGATTAGTAATTTTTTGTCAATTATTTCCCTTTCGTTATCAGTTGATTATTAAATGTTTTCAAACTATAAACCGTGAAGAAAATCAGTGAATGCAGATAGCAGCGCATTCCAAACGAGTTTTGTAATTACTTTTACACGCTATTTTTATACAGAAGTGTTATAATTCATTGTTATGAAAACTGTAATAGTTTTTTCATATAACTGGTGGGATATGAACATCATTAGCGTTTGAATATGTGTTTAAAGGGACGTGGCTCCAGACCAGTTCTCTAATAACATGGGAGTATTAATTAATGATGCTCCTTCCATTAGTCGTATACATATTATATTGTATTGTTGGTTTAAAAATAACAGCCTCATTATTCAATAAACATTGTGATAACCTGTGGTTCAATGTAAACCGAAGTCTAATTAATAATTGATATCACGTTATAGTTATGTTTACACAGATATTGAATGCTTTAGAGCATCTAGAATTTGAAAAAGAAATCCGCTAGTTCTTTCTGAATATTGAGTGATTGTAAAAATGAAGAGCATTCCTTTAGATATTCAAGTAGAACCTTTGACAACTGTACCAAGCAAATGGAGGGTAAAATATGAAATGGCATATGAAATTAAAAAAGTGGGTAAAAGTAAATAGAGCAGCTTTGCAATGTTACAAACGTTGGTCTCTGTGGGCATATTATGGGGAGGAAGAAAGGGACTAATTAAGTAGCAAGGAGACATGCAGGTTAAGAGCTACCTGGCAGAGCAGAAGACCAGGGTGTCATGTAAGACAAGGTAGCAACAAGTTAAAGACAAATAAATGTAACATAAAGTTATAAATTGTAAAAACAAATAGTAAAATTTTAGGATATGCACAGTAAATAAATAATTCATTCATTATACAAATATAACCATATGTAACAAAAAAAAGTTCAGTTATATTAAGAAAAATGATGTTGATTTTTCTTATCACGAGGGCTGTTCAATAAAGAATGATCATAATTTTTTACGGCCATAACTTTTCGCACTAAAATTCAATCTTATTATATTCTGTTAGCTTAATGTGAAACAAACACGCCGTAGTAGTTTCATTGTTGGTACTCCTGGTTACCGCCTGTGAGAACCAGGCATGTTCAGACATGTTCAGTATCGCATACCACTGCAATTTTTTTCTTTTTTTTTTGGAATTTACCTCCTCCAACGTTAAGTCATATCGGACGGTGAATGAATTGGGTGAAATGAGTCCATGGTCCATGGAGCTTACAGCTACCCAACATTCGTCTTGAAGGATAAGGGAAAACCCTGAAAAAAACTAATCCAAGTAACTTACCCTGACCAAGATTTGATCTCGGGAGCTCTTGGACGTGAGGCAGGCACGCTACCATCTATGCTACAGAGGCGGGTGACCGCTGCAATGGAGGTAACACGCGAGGAACAATATGCGGTTTTGAAATTCTGTTTTCGTCTCAACAAATCTTCAGTTGAGGCCTATACAATGTTACAGGAGGCCTATGAGAGTCTGTTCTTCCCTACAGCACAGCTCGAAGGTGGTTTAAAATATTTAAAGAGGGGAGACAATCAATTTCAGAGGAAGCTGGGCCCGGTGTCCCAGTTACTGCTCTTACGGAGGAAAACATCAACACTGCTGCTGCCTTTATGAGAAAGGATCGACGAATTACCTTAAGATCACTTTCTGAAGTACTGAACATTTCATTGGGAGTCACCCACACGTTGGTGACAGACGTGTTTGTGTGCGATGTGTTCCAAGACTTGATTCTCAGGTCCGCATAGAGTTAAAACTGATGTTAGAAGAAGATCCGGAGTTTCTTTCAAACGTAATCACTGCTGATGAAACTTGGCTACATCATTGTGATGCAACAATTCTGATGCTCATCTCATTCTTTGATATTCATGGAATGGTTTATCAGCATGTTGTACCTGCACACTCATCA
>CM060956.1:19856338-19909377 GCA_030765055.1 Mantis religiosa
ATATCCCTCTCGTATTTCTAAATTATTATTTATATTACACTTATCTTAATGAGCTACTTATAAATAATGCCTCACCTTTGAACTCTTAATGAAAGCTTCACGGAGGATCAGCCGTGTCAAAGTAACTAAATTCTTCCCTTAAAAGTAATAAACACATTATGCACCCCTTCTTATAATGTTTTATCACCCATCAGAAGTGAAAACAATTGTTATTGCAACCGAAGTCATATGCTAGATACGTGGGGCGGAAAAAAACTTACATTAATTTAAACCAATTACATTTCTCATTATTTGGAACATACTTTTAAGCCTCAATTTCCTGCGGAGCTATTTTAGCTTTGTTTGAGTACATAAAACAGTCATCCTAATACTTAAGGGTCTGGCAGCGAGTGTGTCAGGTTCACTTTTAAAACTTTAGAGGACACAACGTAAACACGTTTTACTTTCGCTATCACAGTAACTGTACAGAAACAAACTTCTTATCTCTGCTGCCTTCTATTAACTGCATCTGAATCGTGCAATGACGCATTTGGCAATCTAGACTCATTTTATCAACTCTGTCAACATTAAATTTAAATTCGTTTTGCAATCGATACTGATGTAGACACAAAACAACTACATCATTAGGCGCTTATTCGACGTTGAAGGCATTGCTCCCAATTTACGTTGTTCTAGTGCAGGCAATAAACATTACAGAATGCCAATTACAGGAACATGTTTTTTCGCCATAACAGTATATTCACAATTTTCTGTTGTTTATTAGGATTAAGCGAAAGTGTAACATAAAAACTGCTAGTCATCGTTCAGATAATGGAGTGGAGTGAGATAGATAGTTTACGTCCGGAAGTATGGCCGATGTCGTCCAATTTGCAATGTTGATGAGTTCTGCATCGATATTAGTTCTGCAAAAACGCGTTCGGAATATACTTGTAAGTGATTACTATTTAAAGGTATGCAACGCCACACAGTTCCTACCGAAACTGAAAGAGGTTAGAAACAACCAACTGCTATAGCCATACATTCTCGCTTAATTAAACATCTAATTTCGAACAAATACTATATGGCCATGTTTTAGAAAACGGTTAACTAAGGAACAAAGTGTCGTTATACCTTTGTGTTTATGATAAACCTACTGGCGGAACACATTCCTATCCAAGAATCTGTTTTCTCTATATGAATTTCAGTGCAGTATTCTATGCTGTGTTTTATAAAGACAGTAACAATTTCCACTCTGTTCCGCTTTTTATAGAACATTAAACGTGGAACAAGAAAAATTGCAAGTTTCAAAATTAAACCAGTAAACTCGGCTAATTTCGTGACATGGGTAGGTAATTTCGTTGTACTTTTCTATTCGCTTATAACAATATTGGACTGATCCACATCGAAGTTGCTGAAATGTCCTAAACATAGAGGCATCTTCTGACTTACGGAGTTCCTCCTTGTAGGCGATTCTAGCGCTTTCAACTTCTGTTAGATAAAGGAAAACCAAGTAGTCGACAAAGGTTTGTTTGTAAGAGAAGAGCAGTGTGTGAATCGAGTGTTCTTTTGCTGTTTTGCTGATACAAGAGGTTAGTATATGTTTCAAAGTATTAATTAGCGTATAATAATTTACATACTGGGTAGCATATAAAGCTTAAATTTGGGAGTGTTTTCCTTAGCATTTTCCCTATCCTTTAACCGAACAAAAGATGCTAATTTTGCAAAGCTTTAATAAGAGCGCCATCTGGCAGTAACAATGCAAGTTATCTATGTTGTACTTTAAAACGGAGGTGGGGGAGAGGTTTCTTTTCTCAAAAAGAATGTTGTGTGTGTTGCAGATTTCTAGGGGCAAGTTTGGATCGAAGTATTCATCTGATGATTTGAAAGCAGCTTTGACGTGCGTTCGTCAAATGCCTCCAAAGGAAACGGAACTGTTGACGCCAAGGACGCAGCAGAGCATCCTCTGGTGCCTCTCAACCCCATTGGTAGGGTCACAGAAAGCGCAAGTGTTGCTCAGAAACCACGTCTATTCCTGCGAGCCATGTAAGAAGTGGACGCTCCAGGCCGACTATTAAGGGATCCGGAAGAACCTGTCACCAATATTCAGGCTAAGAATTCGAAGAAATACACCAAAGTTAGTGATAGCAAGGATTCACCTACCGAAAGACATCGAAGCAAAGTGATGAAAGGAAATGGTGTTGTGTGTTCATCGTGCTCTGGTCACTATAACGATGACAAAAACGGTAAAACGTGGATTCAGTGTACAGAATGCTATGATTGGTTTCACAAAAAGTGTCAAGGAATTTCCGCTCATAAATATAACGTCAAGTGCTTTGGCTGCACTTCAGATTCGGAATAGAAACTATTACCACGAAATTAGACTTAGTGTACCACGAAATTACCCTTAGTGGTTCTGAAATGCTATATTTGTGGTCTTATTTACTTTCAACCTAATAGCTAATTTATATTCAGTTCAAATATTAAATGTGTTTTAGTTTTGTAGTTATGATACCAAATAATGATGACAAGTGATTTTCAACTACATTTTCTATTTCCAAAAGCTTCCAAATGATCATAAGTTTAGTGCCGCGAAATTCGCCGAGTTTGCCTTACCGACGTGTGCTAAATCCTTCGCAAAAAAGAAGCACTAGAATAAATCCGAAGAAATTAATGCGTAAAGTATTGATGTCATACATGTTCTAGTCCTAAGAAAATGTTTCATTGTTACTACTGCGGTGTAGATCCATGGAAGTTGGAATCATGCAGTACTCCGGAACATTTTTGATATTCTATAAATTGCTAGTTTTGTAATGAATGAAAGCAATTGTACAAAATATTCGCTATAAATTGTCAATATGCCAAAACATAATCTGCAAAACTCTGTAAATGATGTTGCAGACAGAAAGCTATGCATTGAACATCTCTCTAATGCCCGCCTCGGTAGCGTGGTGGTAGCGAGTCTGCCTCACGTTCAAGAGGTCTCGAGTTCGAATCTCGGTCAGGGTGAGTCACCTGGATAAGGTTTTTCCGGGGTTTTCCCTTATCCTGAAAGACGAATGTCGGGTAACTCTAAGCTCCATGGACCCTGGACTCATTTGAGCATGATTTCACCAATCGCATTCACCGTCCGTTATGACTTAACGTTGGAGGACGTAAAATTAAAAAAAAAAAAAAAAAAAATCTCTAATGTTTTGTTTGCCTAACAGCTACATTTTTGGAATTCTTCCCAAAGTCTTGTACAATGCACTGTTTGTCCTACACTTTTTTATGCCATCTCAAATATATTTATAGCAGTTTAATGTTTAATTTTGTTTTGACAGATGCTATATCGAGATACATAGCAATCTGCCTTCTTTTCTTTCGAGAAAGGTAATAAACATAGCACTCAAAACAATGTTGTTCTAGCTAAACTATGAACCATTATATAATCATGTATTTAACTAAAACAACTAGATAGCTCTAGATTTATTCCCAATCAAAAAACATTGTATCAGCTCATTGCAAGCACTTCATGGTCACAATGTTAACTGCACATTTCCTTTTCAACAAAACTAGTCTTTAAGGTCTTATAGTCACAAAGACATAACGAAGTATTGTTGTCCCAGGATGTTTTGCCTTCATTGAACTGTCGCACCCAGGAACGCGCATTAGACACATCCATGGTACCATCACCACATGCCTCACTCAACTGGCGATGAACTTCAATAGGTTTCACAACACGAAAATGGAGAAAACGAATGATTACACGCTGTCCTTGCAATGAAAACCTCGCCATTTTAAGTATGAAAAGCAGTCCTAACTCTCGTTGCTGCCACTAGAGTTCTATGCCCTATACTGTGCTGCCATCTCTGCCACGCATTCATAAAGAGTTCACGTGTATTAAACAGAAACAGAAGTTCCTATCTGGTCTCAGTCCTGAAAAAAAATTAGGCGGTGTTATAACTTGAACGCACCTCGTATATCTGTATATTAGGCTTCTATTAATATATATATATATATATATATATATATATATATATAGGAACATTTAAAAATAGAAAAGTTAACAGGAATGCGTAATGTCAATTTTAAAGTGTGTTGCCACCTTTGAGGGGCTTTATGTGTTTGGTATGGCCGTTGAGTAGTATAATGCAATTTTCTTGAGGTGGCAGCTGAATAAGGATAGTCATTAAATGAAATAGCCTATTATCAATCCTGAAACGAGAGTTTGAAGTTAATTTATACATGTGGAGCCATTGATGGTTAATGAATCAACTACCCCACATGTATAAGTCATTCTTACTCTGCTTTCAGGAATTGTAACAGACTATTTCATTTAGTGTGCATCTTTACTCAGCTGCCACCTCAAGAAAATTGGACTGTATTGTGCTACCTACGTACTAAGACAAAGCGTGACTTCCGAGACGTAAATGACACAACATGGCTTATCACGTTATCACGGCCGCGTGCACCCATTGGAATTTAAAAGCCTGGATCTACATAAATTAGTCTAAGCCCGTACCTGATGATTTATGTTGAAAATGTCAGATAGTGACAGAAAGATGTGATTTATTGTTACAACAATTAGTACGCTAATCATTTAAGGCCGACGTAACGTCTGAAAATGCCGCACAGAAGAAAACAACTACAAGGAGTTTTGTAATTGTCACATAAATGGAAGATAGAAAGGCGACACAACATTTTTAATAGCACATGGTATTGCTCACATGCGGCGTAAGATAAGGAAAAACAGAAATTAACTGTCAAACATAAACAAATTCTATTTCTGTTTAGAAACTTGACAGTGCCACCCTCGAATCTGATTTCCTCCAAAGGGATGTTTACATCAATGTATAACAAAGACAGTTTTAAGTCCTAACCGCACAAAACCTGTGAAGCAAACCACACCAAAGTCGGAACTCAAACCATGAATCATCAGTTCTTCATGATGACGCTCCAATGATGAGCTATAGCCCCCTGCGCAATGAATGCTCAGACGAGGCAATCTCAGCAAGTCAGAGGCCGGAAATTAAACAGATTTTCATCATCACAAGTCATCTTTGGCAACTTTTTCCCCAAGTCTCAACAATATTCCGCGAGAGCACCCTTATTATGAATATGCCGCACAAAGTTTGGAGATTGCTGATAACGTGCTGGATGAAAAGCGATGACAAATCACCAGAGATACCACCGCAATAAATTCTTAGTAAATTAGATCTGTCATCTTGTTTTCTTAAGATGGCTACTAAAGATACAACTTACACAATTTTATTACAAAGGAATCTTTCAGAATAATCTTCTACGCTATGCAGGAGAGAGAGAGAGAGAGAGAGAGAGAGAGAGAGAGAGAGAGAGAGAGAGAGAGAGAGAGAGAGAGAGAGAGAGAGAGAAACTAAATCACTCTAAAGAGTAAAACATTTGGACAAATTTCATGTGCCGCACTCATATTATTTTCTTTACTCATAAACGCGTATTCTTTAATCTATTTCACATTAATAAAAAATAAAATGCTTTAGAAATGGTTACTGTACATATTTCTTGTAACAGTTGTTTTAGTTTAGGCCACGAAAATTGAAAATATCTAAATGTGTTTAATAATAGTTTAAAGATAGGTATGGAAAAAAATGCCAATGTTAATTTCACCATGTATCAGTTCACCATTCGCATTACCTTCGTTAATTTTCCCGTTCTCGTTATTAGCACTCTCACTATTTAACCAAGGTCTAAAGAGAAACATCGTATTTAGGTTGTCAGCAATACAGAACTCATGTACAAGTAGCATACTTTGCAACAGTGCAATCCTGTCCAAGAAACCCACAAAACGCTTAGTGCTATTGTACTCACTAATGGCTTTGTACCAGGGAGTGTGGAGTGGAATGGGTAAGCTAAGGGTCATTTCTTGGAAATAAGTTTGTTAAGAAATTGGACAAACTGTATCTAAATTCTTCCTAGTTGTCAATGCCAGATCTTTAAGTCAGCAAACTGACAATTCCAACGAAAAAATTATACTGTGATTAAGCATGTTAGTAAACAGTTTTTACTTTATCCACTACGTAGAGTAACTAACTAGATGAAGTACTGCATTCCACCTGAAGTTATATACCAGGATTCATCGGAAATACATGTTCAAGCTTCTCTGGAAGGGTGGTGGCGTATTTGGTTCTCAGTGAAGAGGTGACAAATTCGCATTTCTGTCAGGGTGAGTTATTTAAATAAGTTTGTATTTTACTTCGGGATTTCGCTTATTCTCAAAGACGAATTTCGGCGATCTCCAAGTTCTATGGAACCCGGGCTCATTTGAAAATCATTTCACTCATTCCATTTATCTTCTGACATGGCTTAACCAGATAAAGGACGTTAAATCATACTAAGAAAAAGCTCTCTGTGTTTGTGTATCCATCTAACCAGTATAAGTAAAAACTTAGCTAAGTACAAAACATAATATTTACGTTAGCATTTCCCAAGGATAAGACATGAAGATTTTCAAGAAAATCTTCTCACTTAGACTGCACTTTACATGGAAAATTTTAAAATAATATTGATTTTCTCATCAACAAAACTAAATAAATTCATACAAATTAAACGTGTAGTGATTGTGGTTCATGTACCACATGATGTTACTTTCATATCAAATTAAATTTGTATCTTGAACTTTGTGCGAATATCCTCTAAAATCTTCTGATTTTAAATGACTTTTGTGTACTTTCTAGTACACAAAAATGTAGCTCTCTTTGAAACACGCAATTTATATCCAATACAATTTTTTTTTTTTTGAGTGACCCAATTTTGAGACATTTCTTTCCATTTTTTTAATACTCCAGAACCTTTATGCTTCCTAAATTCGTTATTTTTATGTCCTGGACATCCGAAGAGAAAGGAATTTAAAAGACACCACATGGCAACAAGCTGTTAAAAGTTCTAACTATCGCTGATTGCACCTATAAGCAAATAGAACAGCTATTTCCACAACCGTCTACCTCGATTACCATGAAGGGCATAAACGAATATGTGCTTTTAAGACTATTTTGTACAAAAATGAGTAGAGGAAGTCGTACGATTGTAATAGAAATGTTTCAAATTCTTACAACAGCCTGTCAGTTGGACATTTTATTAATTGTTGAACACGCAGCATTTGAAACACCCTGTATCGCTACGCCAGTGCAGATAAAATGTTGTGCAAACAATCACATCATCCGAAAAGCGTTTCACACACACAAAAGGAAAGCAAACTACAGCCATAAAAAGATGGGGCGGTTGAACCAGCAAAGCAAATTAAGAAAGGAAACATCTGCAACGCTTTTGTTCGAGATAGTGTTATAAGCGCTGGGCACATGGCGCGTGAAAGCGAAGTAATTAAATTAGGAATGTACTGCACAAGAAATAGAAGTCACTATATTGCTGCAATGCTAGATAATCTAGTTCCAAACTGCAGCGCCATCTTCGCTTCATATATACAGCTAAAACAAAAGTTGTGCCTTTATCCTTTTATCAACTTTTTGTCTGCTAGGTTTTCCATTTTAAAGTCTCTATTGTGTAGCAAATCCGCAAAACGTAAACTTTGTTTTACATCAGTCCCACACCCACTCTGTCGCCGGAGCAACGAAACAAAATAAAGCTTCCCTCTTCAGACATAAACTTTGTTATGAATTCATTGTTCTTGTGCTCAGTATATTCTTGATAAACAATCAGAGCTTAAGATCACTGAAAATGGACAAATGCGGAAAATGCGGAGAACAAATTTCAGAACCGAGGGGAATAGCTTGGGCGGTAACGTCTGTGGCCTGCATTTGGAGATCCAGGGTTCAAATTTCGTGTTCTGATCAACCTGACCCTATTTTCCTTTGCTTTTTTAATGATTTCCTACAGTCACCAAAATTAATATAAGATTGAATATTTAATTCCAAGGCCCAAAGTTCCAACTTGTAACGGTTGTTTTTGGTTTGTGGCCCGAGAATTGAAAAATATTTAAATATGTTAAAATATGTGGTTTAGGAATCAATATGGAATGTTATAATAAGCAAGAAAAACTGTTAAAATTTAGTAGGTCAGGAAATGACGCTACATGTAAACGAAATTATGTTTTTTGTTGGTAGTTTTAAGAATGAGATTGCGTAATGTATGACGTGGACCAGTGAGAATTGGATTTGAGTGGTAGTGATAGTAACCAGTGAACGAAAAGTCAATAATCTTGGAGAAAGATCTAGGAAAGAAAGCGTCTTTCGATGGTGACCGCGAAGTGAATAAACGAGTTTGGCATTTGCAATTATTGAGGTGAACGGAAGTACAATTGTGTCCGAACGTCGTGTAGGAAAGATGTAAATTATATTCTATAATCTAGAAAGATTATAAATTTTATCTACAATTTCTGCGTAAATAAAGTTCATTTAGATTGATTAAACTCATTGTGTCTATATCTACGTTGCGTCGTGTTATGTAAATTTATTACTCCGAATTGAAAGAATTAAATTATACTAATTTAAAAAAATGGAATTATTTCTTCAGAAGATAAAGTTAATTCCCTAGCTCAAGACCACGCCTGAGTTAACGGAGTTCTCATGCACCGGCTGGAGCTGCGCCGGAGATCTTCTAGACATCGCTACATCTCAGTGCCACATCTGAGCAGAAGACTCGGATCGAGAAAACGTAGCATCCCGTGGCTTCGTCACTTTCTTCTCGGAGGACTGAGTTCAACCAGCAACCCCAGACGCAACGCGGGACCAGTACAGGTGGGGATAATGCCGTCACACATCTTCAGTATTAAAAAATCCCGCTACAAACGTAAGTCCAAAACATTAAAAAATGAAAAAAAAAAAAAGTGACAGAATAATTCACCATTTTATTCAGACATAAAGGGCAAAAAGGGACTGGACGGTACCCTACTGCCATTTTCTTTGCATTAAGGTCTTTAAGGACACCTTTCCAAACTATCATTTGTCCGATATAGAGGTAGTGGTATAACTGCCTAGCACTTGTGCCCTAGCTGGAAAAGTAAGAAAGCACGGTGATATAGTATTGGGATGAGACGTACGAAGCCAACACTCGATCAAAGATGTATCTCCACACAGAACCGTTGTGAATGTGTATGGAATCTATTTTTTTAGCTTCTCAAAAACAGCTCTAATGATCCTTATTATTACATTGTTACTTCACTCTAAAATTAAAAGTATAGTTTGCAGAAATTCAAACTGCTCTTTATGGCCAGTAAAACACGTTTTGTACAGCCCTGCCAGTAGCAGAATTACTTCACATATACAAACGACACCTTCAATGTCGTCTGCCACACGTCCACAAACAAAACAATTCACTTTCAAATCACTACACAGCTGCACGTACACGATGCTGAAGTCCATAGACAACTACTGGCAAGAGCTCACACCGCCGCATTTATACCCGAGCCGCTGTTTCTCGAAAGGTGCCGAAGTCACACAATCTTTCGTGCCGTAGCGAGAGCACAATGGAACTATCTGTCTCTTTCACTCTCGGCTAACACGCGCGTGGGCGCGGCTTGCGGCACTTTCGGTATCTTTCGCACACGCCGGCCGCGGCTCAACAATGCCTGGCAACAAAATTAATTGCAGAATTATATTTTATATACTTATACCTGGAAAACCAAATGTGATTGGCAAATCGGACGATGTATGAAATAATGCTCAAATGAGCCCGGGTGCCTTGAGATTAAACTTACCAAACATTCTTTTCCCAGAAACTAAATTATTCGCGTAGTAAACCCTAATCGAGATCCCAACTCAGGATCTCTTGAAACTGATACTGGCATGCCAACTTCATACCTCACCTGAATAAGTTTCTTTTCCCAGAGATTCTCGTATCCTGAAAAAGGAATGCCAGTTTCTACGGATGTAGTGATCATTTGAACACCATTTTATTCAATGTCCAATAAGACGTAACCGTTCAAAGGGCACTAAAACTTTTCGTTTACAAAGCAAATACCAGATGAAGTTATAAATGGGCACCAAATAGGCCAGGTAGCCTAGTTTTTGGAAATATCATTAAAAAGAATTCATACTTCGTTAAATTAAAAGTACAAAATCAGCAATTTTGATGAGAAAAATCCCTTTTTGAACTATTTTCTACATGGCGATTTAAACCTGGAACAGCCCATGACAAACCGGAGGCGAGCTTGTGCCTATTGGTGTATCTGTCAAGCAAGCTTTGACTGTCTGCCGAGAGGTCAGCCCACTCGATGTGATATTAGATCGGAAAAGGAAAGAAATACCTAAGCATCATCCGTTTGATCTTCACTCCGGCCCTGATGTCCCTGAGGGAGATTGCCTCATCAATACGGCAAGAGGCTTCTGGCAACAGTGCAAGCTCATCTTGTCCACAACATGTGTACAGCTTCTTCTTCATACATTTATCTGAATCGATGTTTGGTTCAAACATCTCAGTCTCAATTTGCTTTAGCTTCACCTTGGGGAGCAAATGCTCTACATCCAATGCAGTCGATCATGGTAACGTCTTAGTTCCTTTATTTATTTATTTATTTATTTACTTATTTATTTATTTAGGTGCTCCAACGTTAAGTCATATCGGAAGATCAATGAAATGGGTGCAATAATGCTCAAATGAGCCCAAGATACTAAGAGCTGAGATTTAAACGATATTCATCTTTCAGGATAAGGGAAAACCCTGTAAAAACCTCATCCAGATAACTGATCCTATTGAGATTGGAACTCGAAACTTCTTTAACGTGAGGCAGGCACCGAATTACCTACACTACAGAGATGGGCCCATAGATTCTTAAATATCAGCTCGCTCCATTTATATGGCACCCTTACACCTAAGATAATGTTGTAAAAATATAGAACTTTGAAAATCGTTGTTAGTTTGTAGCCCTTGATGCTGCAACATCACTTACCCAACGAAGTTACTGCGCGGGGCTTGCTAACTGTATACCATTTTCTATCACACTCTCTTGGCTTTCGTAGAGTGGTCATCTTGGAAACATTTAAGGGACCTGGAAAGGGGGAAATGTCTGCGACGAAAATTTTGGTAGAGCTTTTGAGAGTCTCTGGCTCTCTGGAGACAGAAGTTATTGATGAGGGACAGGCCTAAATCTGCCAACTGGAACAAGGAATTTGGTAGAGCACTCTGATATTGTTGGTTCAGTGCCGGTGGAACTGGTTATTGCTAAGATCTTGTCCAATACAGGCGTTTGTTGATGAATAGTTCCACTAGGCGATGTTTCAGGATCTTCGTCCGCAACAGAAAGTGACTGTTATTCTCTGGTTGTTGGCCTACTGATATTTGTAAGTTTTTTGTGGCCATCAAATCTTCATCACTGATCTGATCTGGGTTGAGAGGCCAAAAACCAGTGCACTGAAACCCATGAGCTGCTATTTATTTGCATTTTGTATAAAATTAATGGATAGTAACAGATCGCCTATCACTTTAAGTGATCCGTTGGATAAAATAATTCTAACATTCAAATATGTGTTGGAAAATGTCAGTCCCTTGATGGGCAACACTGCTCAGGATTGAGCGTCATTACCCGACGCCGACGTGTTGGAGAAACACGCTTCAAACACAGCACCACAAATCGATTAAAGTATAAATTGGTAGCCATAAATAGCGACTCTCAACTTATGTACTTTATAAAACATGTTTAGAAATCTATTCAGTGTTACCTTGTAATGATCTTGGTGTATCTACACTAAGAAATTCACACAAAACACGCTTCTTCTCAACAAACTCACATACACTGCTCCACGGCCACGATACACCTGTGCGTTACCCCGACTGTCCGCTAGATGTCAGTGATATGCAGTATCTGCTAGAATCATTGTGCCTCAAGAATATTACATGAGCGCCATTGCCCGCTGAGATCCAATGTACTACTTTCCCCTATACTTCAGACAAACTGAATATTTAAATGAGTTCTTCATTTTAACTGAAGTAAGTTTAGTCACACTTCTTCATTATCTGAATAAAATAGTGTCCAAGATATTCTTTTAGTTTATGTATTAGCACTTCAAATAATTGAAAATTTACTAAAACTTACTTAAGAGGAATTTTATTTAAAAACATTGCTTGAAATTTGGTTTCTGAGTCATGTTATTCACAGAAATAAAGGAACATCCATGGCATTTTATCTTAACTATTATGTAGTTTGTACAATTGTGACCTAAAAACGACTAGTTTTGCTATCTAATTTTTAGCAATACTACCTTAATTGCGTACTAAATAGTTAAAATTATTCATCTAATATATAACTGTTATGCTACCAATACAAAATATTTTTCATATAATCTTATGCTGCACATTTTCTTCACCAGGAACATTTAAACAGTTTTGATAGGTAATTGATATACTTATGCCCGATTTCACCAACAACTGTTAAGACTTAACACGGGTTTAACAATACTTACAACAAAAATTGCATTTCACCAACAAGTTTTACCTTAACACTTCTCTTAACCTTGTTAAACTAACAAGTCAAATTTCTGATGTTAAGTCCTTAACAATTGTAAATAGTCAAGATGGCGGGCGTGAACGCAGTTGATGTCGATTTGCTATATTTAAGACTGTCTAAATGACGTTCGTAATAGAGTACGGCCTATGAGAGTGATGATTTTGAGGAGTTATCAGAAGAAAATTTTCTACAGAGGTATAGACTGTCGAAACAAGTTGCTATGAAGGTTACTGCGGAAGTACAAGAGAGGTTAGTACATGCATCGAAAGGAATATGCCAATCTCGCCTTAGCTTCAAGTATTAATAACTTTGCTATTTTATAATTCACTGAATTATGTGGATAATACACTGTCCCCCTTCCGTCTTGAAACGTTCAAGTCACTCGTCACTTGTCCTTCTTCGCTCCTAGTTTTAAATTTACAGAGTACTGAGATAGAACATGCATAGAAAGGAATATGCCGATCTCGCCTTTGCTTCAAGTACTAATAACTTTGTGATTTTATAATTCACTGAATTATGTGGATAATACACTGTCCACCTGCCGTCTTGAAACGTTCAAGTCACTCGTCACTTGTCCTTCTTCGCTCCTCATTTTAAATTTACAGAATACTGAGTTAGAACATGAATCGAAAGGAATATGCCGATCTCGACTTTGCTTCAAGTATTAATAATTTTGTGATTTTATAATTTACTGAATTATGTAGATAATACACTGTCCACCTCTCGTCTTGAAACATTCAAGTCACTCGTCACTTGTCCTTCGCACCTTATTTTTAAATTTACGTAATACTGACGAAGTTGTTTCGTGCTTCTAGTACTGACACATGCATTTGAATTAAATTCGTTTCCCATTTTTGCCAAGTGACATCTTTCTGTTTTACATTCACCGCAACCCTCCTCCTATTTTTCAGGATATCCTTATACTTCGTCACCAATTCATTTTGTTTATCCGCCATTTTTAGCTGTGTAGACGAAAATGAAAACAAAAGCGAATCACAGTACGTTCAGAAAATAATACGGCTAATCCATAGCCTTCTATAGCTGTACTATTTACAAGTTCTTGGCGTTAACACGTGTTTGTTAACGTTTTCAGAAAACAGGTTGGTGTAATGCAAGAAATCTAACAGCTTTGTTAGCGTTGTTACAATTGTTACGTTACATTTGTTAACGTCGATTTTAAGATCTGTTGATGAAATCAGGCATTAGAGGCATGAAGTTTGTCACTGCAGCTTACTGAAAGGTTTTATATGCACTAAGATTTCAGAAAGTTTTAGTAAACATTAATCATTTAGAAGTTTCACTTGAAACTTAAGTGTATTCAGGGACCCAACTGCAATGCTTCAAACACAATATAAGTCAGTTTCTCCCGGGCGAAGTTGCTGTTCTGCGATCACACTCACTAAGCTGTCTATACTCGAGAAAGAACTGGCAGTCCATCTTGAGGAAGAAAGGAGGTCATGACGAATTGCTGAACAATAAATTAGTATTTGTGCTTGCCAGGAGTAACGTACGTACTGTGATGAGAGGAAGAGGGTTTATCAGATGGGGGCCATTCAGGACTTGTACCTAATTTATTGCTAGGAAGAAAAAGGCTTTCCTCTCTACCTTGGCGAACTTTAAATCTTTTTTCTTCCTTCTCCAGGCCCCAATTTTAAACAGCGCCAGCACCTAGCATCGGATAAAGGGAAAAGCGGATAACGAATAGAAGCGATAATAAAACCGGGATTTAACACATGAATAAACTGTTATAAATAAGGTACAGCTTACTACAGTAAAATATGGTAGATACACGAGGGTTTCTCCCTTTGTAGCCATTTGCAAATGCGACAAAACTCAAAGGCACACTTTCCGAACACGTTGTTGCAGCTGGAAATTTCGGTAAATGAAGTAGCATTTTAGTGATACATATTCACCAAGTTTGGCTCAAAAGAACTAAGCGATTCTATTTTATTCTCTACACATAGATACAGTTTTACTGTATCGAAATTTACCTGATGCACAATTAAAAGCGCCGCATTTTGAGCTTTAGATACGTATATCAAAGTGCCCCATGTTATTTAGAATATACAGAAACCTATTTTAGATTTTTTCCGTTTACAACACAATCTATGCCGACACTATAAATAGACAAAACTTCTGTGCATGCGTGTCTGTATAAGCCAATCTTGGAAAATATTTAAGCAGTTTTCAATCTTACAACACTGAAAACCACTCTTCCTCCAAAAGGACAAAAATTTCTAATTAACCAAGCTAGATACTCCGAAGTAACACGCCTTTGGTAAGTTACAGATTCGTTCTTCTTGTGTGTGTGTGTGTGTGTGTGTGTGTGTGTGTGTGTGTGTGTGTGTGTGTGTGTGTGTGTGTGTGTGTGTGTGTGTAATGTAAGTCCTCCAACATTTAGTCATATCAGACGATGAATGAAATGGTGAAATGATGCTCAATGCGTCCGGGGTCCATGAGCTTAGAGTTACCCAACATTTGTCTTTCAGGATAGGGGTAAACCTCGGAAAAAACCCCTTATCCAGGTAACTCACGCTGACCGAGATTCGAACTCGGGACCTCTTGAACGTGAGGCAGACATGCTACCATCTACGCTGCCGAAGCGGGCTTCGTTCTTGGTGGCCACCCACTGGTCTTTTTCGTGGGTTTTCCTTTTTCTATAAAAGGATCTTCTTGCATCATTTCATCTCCCTCTTTTACGTCACAAGACTGGAACTTCTCGGCTTCGTCATAGAGTGGCCCTTCGAGTCTCTACTTGGTCCAGCTCTCTCAAGTTTCCGCCTGGAGGGAAGCCTACAAGCCATGCTCCAGTGATCAAGTCCGTAACCGTCAAGGTACTCTACGCGACTTTGTTGTGTCCTTCGGCCGGTCCTGCATAAGTATCCTGCGGTTCCCTCACCTCATCCACTAAAGTTCCTTGGGATCGAGGTGATGAGTGTCTCCCCCGGAAGTATGATTGAATGAGACCGAGAGATTTTCAACGTAAAATAACAATACATGCAAAATCTGAGAAACTAATGGAAATAAAATATAATTTATCTGATAGCTATGCTATCGCATTAGGTAAGAAGTTTAATTCCACTAGAAAATTTGGATGAAACCCCGGGGATTCACTACCGCCTATGTAGCGTGGTGACACCCTGTCTGCTTCACTTTCAACAGGCCCTGATTTCGAATACCGGTCAGGATAACTTCGACAGAGTTTATCTCTTAGCCTGAAAGATGACCGTCGCGGAATTAAACGCTCTATGAACCTATATAAAAAAGTAGGCGCTTTGTGTGGATGCCTATACGTTTTTATAAGCACCATTTTCGAGAAATTCGTTTCTATTAGTTTGAATTTTCTAATAGTTAATATTTCTTTGAACATCGATTTTATCCTTCCTAATTTGTTCTTTCAAACTCCTATAAGTGAAGCCTTATACCTGGAAAGAAATCTGCAATTCAGATATATTATTATTGGAAATGTGTCTCTCAAACAATAACAACTACACTGAAAAGTTTTGTAAGAAAAGGTAACATAGAGTCATGTGAATTTGATATACCATATGTTTTAAAATGTATTTCTGATATTAAGAAAAGGACGAAATTTAGGGGCACGTGCACTTGTTATTTGGCGAGAGAGAGAGAAGCGTGGAGTGAAAGAGACAAGCCACGCCTGTGCACTTGCCGAGGGAGAGAGAAAGAGTTAAAGAGGGAGAAAGAGACAGAGAGATGTCTCGAAAATTCTCCCCTTGTCTCGCTACGCCACGAAAATCGTGTGGTTTCTGCAACATTCGAGAAACGATGGTTGCGCTATAAAAGACGAGAGACAACAGTTGTGAGTTGTTAGTCAGCAGTCGAGAACTGTTAATTGTGCAGTGTGCAGATGACCTTCGAGATCGCGTTCATGTGTGTGACGTCATTTTAGAGCCTGTCAGGGGTGTACAAACTGTCTATCTAAGGTAATAAAGAGCATTTTGAATTTCTGCACCCCAGACTTTTAATTATACGAACCCCAAAGTCACAATGTGCTTTAATTTTACAAGTAGTCTTTCAATTTTTTAAAATATAATTGACTAGTTAAATAAGTGCAGAACTAGACAAATATTAACGAAATGCATGCTATATTGTTTACGGTATAAAAGTTACATACTAATATAATGTTTAATATAACAAATGCTAAGTTATAAATAAATGCATGTAGGTCTAATCTACCTTGTTATAAAAGAAAAACATATGAGCACATATATAAAATAATCTCAAAACCATGATAAACCTTTAACCAGCGAAAGTCTTTTCAATGGATATATGACTATAAATCGCTCTCTAATTTTATTTCATTAACTGATAAATGATTTAGCACAATGACAAAAATCTTGAAAACGAGCACATTGGGGATGTTGTTCAGAAGTCGAAAATTTACAGTTAAAAATGAAGATGGAGAAGAAAAGTTATGTTGTTCCACAGAATGTGAATGTAAAAAGTGCCGATCTCGTGGATATTTCATTCAAATGTTCATATATACATGGGCAAGATAATCAAAACAAGGATATTGAATCTGCCAATGCATTTTTGTATTATTTATTTGAATATGTGGATACAGTAATATAATCATGATCATAACGAAGATGTGCTAATAATTATAAAAAGAGATAAATTATCTCCAATAAACCTTACAAAATTAATCTAACATTTAAGGTTTTATTGTTAACAACTGAGATTATTTTACTTGATAATCGCAGACTACGTTTTTCCGAAGTCGATAACTTGGTGACCTGGGAATATGACCTTCATATTCACCAGCTTCATCTCCGTGTAAGGATGTATATAATGAAAAATGTTCATAGTTCACTAACTTGCTTAAAAAATCCTGTCTGAGTTCCTAAAGTGGCTGCCCTGAAGTAGCTTTCCTAGTTTTTGATCCTCCTAGCAGTTAATCTCTACGATTAAATGTATGTATATGCAAGTATGAATAAAATAAATGAAATGTAGGATTTGAGGCGAGAGTTCTGTCTGTACTCTCACACTTCCTTTGTGGCTTACCGAGCTTTGTAACCATTCAACAGAGAATAATACCGCTGGGTGCCCTTCTGTCTTTATGATGGACTGTGTTCTACGATATACTGGTCGTGTTACAGCACCAAAGGCATTGTAGTGACCAACCCTTTTCATTACTGTAACATATGATACCTGCTACTACACATTATTATTACCTCCACACAACTTCCTCTAAAGGAAGCCCCATGAACGTCAACATTCTGTGACTTTGCTTTGGTTAACAGAAGCGGTTGTCTTCATGAATAAATACTAGTGTTGTAGATCATTCAACATTTTTAATCGATTAACCATGTTACTTTAATCGATTAATCGAGATATTATCTGTTCAAAAATTAGGTGTAAGTCTTATATAAAGTGCTTTAATACTCTGTACATTTCATTATTTATGAAACTTTTAAATATTTAGATTCAAAATTTGTGTTTGCATCAAGTGCGCCTGCTTTATATACGTATTGAATTAGATCTAAGATATTTTTGTAAGTAATTATTTAGTAACCTATTATATAAATTATCTACTAAGATTTGTGAGATTGATATACACTTGTTTTTATAACATTCTTCCTTATTTTAACTTTTTAACAAAAATTTCACTCACTGTCACGAACTTTTTTTTTAATTTACGTCCTCCAACGTTAAGTCATATCGGACGATGAATGGAATGGGTGAAATGATAGTCAAATGAGCCCAGGGTCCATGGAGCTTAGAGTTTCCCGACATTCGCTACCGAGGCGGGCAATCCGAACTAAGAAACGTTACTGGTTTACTGCAGTTTACAGCAAAGTTACACCACCACCAGCCCTGAGAAGAGGGATCAGCTATTGTTTCCATAGCTGCGTATCGAAGTGTTCGGTTCAAGGTTGTACAGTTTAGTTTATGCTAGCAAGCGATAAATAAATAATCAGTTGTATACGATATGTTGTCACTCACAAACTGTAAGGAAAGAAACCTCTGTACGTATGTAGTTGCGTACCTCTTAGAATATTTCACAACAGAAGTGTTATTTAGACTCTCTCGGGGTTCAAAGTGATTTCTTTTAGGTATCAGGAGTTATATTATCTCAAAGTTCAAAGAACGTTACGTGTGTAGTGAAAGCTTGATGTGCTGGAAGGGCTGTTTAGGTTGGAAGCAATACATCAAAATAAAAAGGGCCACATTTGGCTAAAGGAGTTTTGATTAATATTTATTGTAATCGATTAATTTTAATCGACTCGATTAATCGATTAAACTTTTTTGGTCTTTAATCTAAAATAAAGAATTAATCGATTAATCGTTTCGGTTATTCAATTAAATCACGCAGCACTGATAAATACACAGAAAATGCATATATATGATCTTCATACATATGCTCAGAGGTCTCTCTTTACTCAGACCTTTGTATATAGGCTTAAGGTAAAGAAAGGTACACATCACAAGGGGCCTAAAAAGCGATGGCAGTACAGCAATGCACATAGACATTGTTGCACTTAGCTTAGGACATGACCTCTGAAATGGAGTTACGATGAGTACCAAGCTTGACGGGGTCCCTAACGAGTCAAGATGAATCAAGATTGGTTCAAGATTTCAAAAAGCGCATCATCATTGCCCAGCCACAATATGCCTTTCGTGATATAACCTTGAAACAAGTGATGGTAAAACTCGTGGGTACAAGAACGCTTTGGTAGAAGAGGAACCAGCGTGAGTTCCATACATATATTGTGTCAGGTTTCCAGATTGACAAAATATTACAAAGTTCTTCGCAGCACCGCTGTGTAGCAAAATATTGGCTCCATGTACAGTTTTCACATTTAATGTGTTCAGAACATCATGAACCTCCTCTATACTCGTGAGTAATTTTGGAAGAATTTTAAGCCTAGCTTTGTATATGAACTTATGTAAACTATGGACGACTCCAGTGGTTTATTCTTCCCTGTTTTCTCTCTTCAGTTGCTTACAGCTTGGAGATACCACGATCAAACCACGGCCATAGTGAGCGGTCAGACAAAATATGTAGACGCGAGCCCTCCGAATGAGAACCTAAGACGTTAGTTCTAGGAAAACAATGATCTTGTTGCCCAATGTAAGATAATCACGATAAAATGTTTGCCTAGAAACTACATCACGAAGCTACGGATTCCGTTTATACCACTACTGCATCCTGTTTGTCAGACCATGTGGGTGAAGCAAAACAGAATCAATCATTCACTGAGATAACAGGCTTAATCTAGGAAAACAATAGGGAAAACTTTCGCTGACGGTTGAAGCCATTTTTTATGTTTGGCCGGAGATCATTTTTATAGATTTTTTAATGTTATTGGAATTAAAAAATGTTAAAATGTTCGTATATTCTATGAAAGTGCAGTGGTGATTAAAAGAAAGAGAAGAAATATATAGTCGGCGGCAAGAAATTAGTGTATAGAGAAAGAGGACCAAATTAACATCCGAAAAAAAAACGCTTTGTACATCTGTACTGTCCAGCAATGCAAAGTAAGTCCCTGAAAGGAATGTGTCACCCAGTGCTACCCTTACACGGTGGGATAAGGACAGTGAATGTATGTGACAGAAAACGCATGCTACACAAGGAGCAGGACCGTTAAAAGAACATCCGCACGATTCACTCTGTAGATTGAAACCAAGAAGATTTATTCACAAAAGAAGAAGCCGTCAGAATGTTTTTGAATGGTCTATAACTGAACTGGCATGGGGTGTCATAAACCTGTCCAGGGAGGGTGTGGGAACCTTCTCTAATCCCCCAGCGTCTCAGACCCCGAAACTTTCTCTGCTGTGGTATACTGGAATTAGTTTCTTCCCGTAGGGGAGGTGATCCGTCCTCTTAAGCTGCCTTTGTGCGACCGCTGCGGATCCCTAGTACTCGTGGTATCTCTGACGTTAGTAGAGGAACCTCGGGTCGAACATTTGAGCCCCTCCTGAATGGGAGTTGTTCGGAATGGGTTGGACTCGAGGTGGCAGTGTGTTCCCGACACCCGCGAGTGATCGGGTTCCTCCGGCCAGGCTACGGCTGCCCGGAGGGGTAGAGGGTTGTCTCATAAGTCCCGGGTACTAGCCTGCAGAGCTAGTAGAATGTGTGCTAGTTCACCAGGCGGCCCCACCGAGGTTATCGAGTAGTCTTCCCTCCGGGGTTGACGCGCGTAAGTGGCGTATCCACTTCCACCGGTCTTGAATGGGGGGGGGGGGGCTTTTTAGGCTCCAAGTATTGCCCCAAGGAAAGAGCCCCGGAGTTTTCCACCACTCCCGGGTTGATAGAGGCCAGTCTTCGATGTATTTAGTATCTGTAAAAGAACTACGTGTTTGGTAGTAATTGTGGATTATGGCATTGCCTTGATTCATAAAATGTGTTGATGGATTAAATTATCATCTGCAAAGGAGCATCAGAATTATTATTTCAGTAAATTTGGAAATAATAAAACATATCGATTAGAGACCACGTCCTGGAGATAAAGTTTCATGTTCAGCGATTGAATTCAAGCTGGGAAAAGAAAGTTAAAATCTCTGTTAAACTATTATACGTTTTCAAAAAGTAACAACACAGCACAACAGGAATAAATTTATAGGATACTAAATTATTTATTACCAGTCGGCAACCCATTTGGTGCGAATATCAAACGAAGAAATATATTGTGACTTTGTGGGTTGGTAAAATTAAAAGTCAAGTTTGCAGATATTCAAAATGTTCTTTATTTCAGTAGAAAGACAGTGTTTGTACACCCCTTTGCAGCAAGCTGACGTAACGTACACCAACACAAACTCTTGTCACATCTGCACACGTAAATAAACAAAAGAGTTCACTTTCAAAACACAGTTGCACGCGCACAATTATCGAGTCCAATTACGACTGTCCCAAATGGCGTCCCACGGAGTTTTTATAGCACCACTCATCGTTCCAGAAATTTGTGGAATGTTCTCTAACAGTAAAGAAAGCGAAACTTCCAGTCATCTATCTTTATCTGTTTCGGCAAGTTTTTTTTATCTCCGCGATGCACTATCTGTCTATTTAAGCGTGCCGGCCGAGCCAGTCGCAACAATGGCTCGTGACAATATAAATCCAAGTAATGTTAGTACCCGTTTAATGCCAATGAACTTTGTTGACGTATATGTATACTAAAACTTGCTCTATATATTTTCTGAGCATGGTGTATACCCAGACACGAAGAATTTATTGTGCAATTTATGTCCCTATTCAAATGCTATGGTCATATCGACAGCCTTTTAGCTTCGGTACGTATTGACAACAAGGTTAATCCAGTGCGTTGTAATTGGATTTGTCGGTAAACTTTAGAAATTCAGCTCAAGTTATCCAAATTAATGTGGCCGAACTTGACAAATAAAAACTAGGGAATGCTTTTGGCTGTAATGAAGTTAGTGAAACGGCTGCCCTGTGTGTGAAATTTGGTATTCATATGTATTTCTGTTTTAGAGTCCTGCACACATGCAATTCGTTAACCAGAGAGTCTCAAAATATAATTTTGTTGTACATTCTAATTTTAAATGCAGTAGTTCGTCTATCTTAGGTCGATGGCTGAGAAAGTAAATATTGTCTGCGTTCGACTTAACTGCTTCCCTGTAAACTGGTTAACTCGAAAATGTTTTCACCTCATAAAACCGATCTCAATTAGCATTAAAGGGATTTGCGTTTAAGCCACTCTAATGCAGAATGCATAAACTATGGTCACAGTACCATTTATGCCATTCAAGAAAGCGGGAACAGCATAAAAATGTTGTAATTCAGTCAACTATTTCCGTACACCTATTGTGTTTTCCACGCTAGAGAGCTTAAACTATAATCCTTTGAAATATGCTTTAGCGTTTTACACGCTGCAGATGAAATAAAGGAGTAGGGATGCAGCAAGTTAATCTGTCACATTAGTTGCAACCAAAGCCGTTCATGCGCCCCAGGCTGTTATCGAGTAAGGTTCATGTGGAACCTCGGATAAAAGGCTTATGTTAAATTCAATGAGCAGTTGCAGATCGGATTGCTGCAGATTAATTTTAACGCTATGATAGATGGACTTTCCGGTTCAACTTTATTTGAAGTTACAATTCATCAAGGCCTATCACACGCTCCTGATTTTAGCGTCAGATTATGAATATGAAAGCACTGCAATGTACCAAATCTGTCCTAAAACCTCTGCACTTTCTCTTCTTGTATCTGTATATACAGACATTTATTTCAGAGCATGCCATCACATAATATAAAATAAGCCAGTACTACATTGGGGGAAAACATCTAAATATTCTAAACGTGGCACCCCTGTTAATCTTGATAAATAACGGTGATAAACCGCAATAAATCAGAAAACAATAGCGAAATACTCATTTTCATGTATGCAGCCAATTGTCATACTAGCCAAAAGATTAAGGGGAAAAAACAAGAGTCATTTTAACATTCCCATGTGTACCAGGTCATGTAATGACAATCCATGATATGGAAGCAATAACGTTATGAAGCGAAGACCAATAAAATAAAGGGAACAGAAGCCTCCATTGACAGTTTCGCAGCATTCTTCCCTTGATCACACTTGCTTACTACTCGGTTCTGTTATCATGGCCTCGCCATAAAGCACTAGAACTTTGCAGTTTCAAAACTGCTTCCAGTAACTATTATTCCTAATTATAAAAACATGAGTAATTCTGTATTTATAAATGATTTCAAACAAACATACAATGCCAAATTCTGAAACATCACCTAGTAGCTATATGCTACTACCAATATTTATGAAAACATAAATTGACTTGATTTTCTTTCCCAACCTCTAACAAGTTGCTCTTACAAATATAATAATTTGTAACTTAAAACTTCACTTATCTTATAAGAAATGAAGAAAGTTCTTATAAATTGTCCGTGATCGCGATTTCATGTAAACTTATACACATCTTCAGCCCGAAACAACAAAGCTGCCGCCATCGTTACGAACACTAGATTTTGGTATGTTCTTGTTAGTACTACCAAAATTTGAAAATACTCGTAAAACAAATTTAAAAACAATCGATTGCCGGTATTTCAAAATTCATTACGCGCTGTTTGTTTTTTAAAATAAAATATCTTTTCCCAAACCGTTATATCTATGGGACCATTTAATTGTTTTAATAATTTAACTTCTGGATCTATTTCATGGTTAAATGACCAAAAATGATCTGTTGTGGCCGATTTATCAGTTTGTTTATACTTAATGTTCTTTCGTTCTGGTTTCTAAATTAAGTTTTGTCTTTCCAATATGAACTTTCACAATCGAAACAATTAAACTGATAAATACCAGATTTTTTATTATTAGGAATTTTATCTTTTATAGAGAAATGCAATAAATATTTAATACTATATTTATTTTGAAGAACTTAAGTTATACCAAACACTTTAAAAAAAATTGAAAATATTTATTAACCCAAGGATGGTTAGTAAATTTTTTTAAATTATAATCGTATTTTATTTTTTCTAAGGGTAGTAATATCATTAACAGTTTTTAGATATTTGAATTTTTCAATTTTTTAATTTATAAAGTCTTTAATAAAACAATTAATTAAAGCAGTATTAATAATATGTTTATATTCTTTATTAAATTCATTAAATATTCAGCAAATTTATGGGTTACAACTTTCATTTTTATGTAATTATCAATATGAGTAGACTTCCTATAAATACCCAAGTTTATTATTATTTCCGACATAATATTAATTCATTATTGTATCCAGCTGAAGATGTGTATAAGTTTACATGAAACTACGAGCCCTGGATTACCCACCAGGAGCTAATAAGCAGAAGTATGTTGCTTCCACAAAATGAGATCATATCGACAGTGTTTCTAAATACATTTATGGACTATCAACAAACTTTCCGTGCCATCTGTGGGTGCTACAGAAAACAGAGATTAACAATTAAAGCGGAAGCAGTACTCTCTTCCTTTCATCGAAAGCATGCACCTGAAGTGTACCTAGTGAAAGCCTAACTTACTCGAGAAGTCTGTTTCTATATTTCTTTGTCATTCTGCACACTTTGCAAATATTTTTAATGAAACCGTGCTGGGAGAGACTTGAGGACCGACTAGGAGGTGAGAACAGCAGGGTCATCACGATGTATCTCAATTTATCAGGTGTGAGGAAGGTGACGACTCTTCCTGCATCTCCACCCTTGCTCCCTAGAGGACATGAATTATGTCTGCGAATCGGACATGGGAACTCTAAATCTTCGGTCATCTTGACTTTCGTGTGTCCTGCCTAACGCACACCCAGTACTCTCCTATAGGTGACCAAATGAAAACTGCGTCAAGCGTTTTAGATGGCGTAAGGCTCAGAGGTCACCCGATTGCTCCATGAATTCACCTCAGGAAATAAGACGAAACCGAACTGGGGTCACCAAAATGGTTAAGGTAATAAAAGCAGTCATCCCAATCACTGCACCTGCGGGCAACAAAGCAGGTCGTAAACAAAATCCATTGTATCGTAATATAATATTTACACTTCAAAATATAATAAAACACCTAAGCAATAAATTGTTCTCGGTATTCCTGTGCTCAAAAGCACAGCATGACTTGATCATGTAATGAAAGTAATGACTCCTCAGTTATATTATATCAGACTGTCTTCTACTCAAAGATTGCTCAGTGATATTTTAAATTCATCTTAAACGTTCATTGTTTATTTCAAATAAGAAAGAGTACAACTGCGCATTTAATAATTAATTTTTAGCAGTGCTGTATGAAATCTACCGATGTCCAGGTCTCAACCAGGAGAAAGGCTTCAACTTCCTTTTGGACAACAGTGTGTGTCACTACTTCCATGAATTTCTGCTGATATGCAGCGTTATCCTCTTTGTTATCTTTATAAAATATCCCTACTCATTATGCACATCTACCTAAAATAACGACACCATTCGCAATTCTTGTATTGCCGAGTGCGTCTTTGCATTGACGTAATTTAAAGTGGAGATTGCGAGGTTCATTCAAATTATCATAAATAATAAATAATAACTTATTTAATTACAATACGGAGCCTTACTATACACAGGACAATTGTGTCTTTTAACCTTTATTCCTTGCACAAATACCCGAGATAACAAAGAAGAATAAACTATGATTCAGATATGTACTGACAAGATTTGCACGATACCACTGTACCTTGATACTGATACTAATTTTATATTTTTGACGAGTTATTCTAACATTACATTTAGTAATCAATGCATAGAACTGTAAAACAATTATTTTAGATTATGCTAATTCTGCTAGGTTGCAGCTTTGTATTCTTCAATTGCCAATTGCCAGAAATACCATTTCTTTTTTATATAACAACAAACTGTGAGACTTGATGAGAGATTGATGTCATTTTTTGATTACCTTCTTTTGCAAAAATGTTCTAGCTAATTGTGAGTACCTTTGCCTACCTAAGTTTGAACTTAAGGCATTGTATAAAGACTTTTTATTGCTTCTCTGTATTCACTTGTGGTGTATCAGGTGGGAATGCGTGGCAAAATGTCGCAGACTCCTTATTCATTCGAGATTTCTTAACTTTATTCGGTGTACAGAAGCAACTTGTTTAGAGAACAGAATAGTATCTATATGAAAATGTTAACAGGAAAGGAGGAAAAGAAGGTAAGAAGTATTGGTGAGTTCTTGCAGAAAGTAAAAGAAAAATAAGAAAGGAAGAACAGGGGGAAGAAAGGGACTAATTAAGTAACAAGGGGGCATGAAGGTTAAGAGCTACCTGGCAGAGCAGAAGACTAGGGTGTCATGTAAGTCAAGGTAGCAACGAGATAAAGACAAATAAATGTAAAGAATATAAGAAAGGAAGATGAGGGGGGAAAGGAACTAATTAAGTAACAACGAGACATGGAGGTTAAGAGCTACCTGACAGAGCAGAAGACCAGGGTGTCATGTAAGTCAAGCTAGCAACAAGGTAAACACAAATAAATGTAAAGAATATAAGAAAGGAAGATGAGGGGGAAGAAAGGGACTAATTAAGTAACAAGGAGACATGAAGGTTAAGAGCTACCTGGCAGAGCAGAAGACCAGGGTGTCATGTAAGCCAAGGTAGGCAGCAAGGTAAACACAAATAAATGTAGCCTAAAGTTGTAAATTGTAAAATTTTGGAATATACACAATAAAAATCTAATCTAATCTCTTATGTAGCAACTGTTGACGAAGACGAACGCAGGTCCGCTCTGTGTAAGGCAGGTGACCGGCCATGTGGCCACTTGTGTATTTTCTATTATTGTAGTCAACCCTTCTTGTCTAAATTGTAGTGTCAGTATTGCTGCAATGTGATTGAACCTTTATACAGAATACCCCAACCTCTCCGCAAAGCACGTGAATCCTATCCCAATAGCCCCCTCCCCGTGTAAGGTCTGGCCATGTGTTAATTATCCATTACCATCCTTGGTTATATCTTCACAATATAAGTAAAAGGCCACAAGAAATATATAAAAGCATAGTATAAAAAATCACAGAATTCATTTTTTTGTAACTTACGTCCTACAAAGTTAAGTCATATCGAATGGTGAATGAATTGGGAAAATGGTGCTTAAATGAGTCCAGGGTCCATGTAGCTTAGAGTTACCCGACATTCGTCTTGAAGGATAAGGGAAAACCCCGAAAAAACGTTATTCATGTAACCCACTCTGACCGAGCTTCGAACTCGAGACCTCTTGAACGTGAGGCAGACACGCTACCTTATACGCTACCGAGGCGGGCATTTTCTCTCTTATGAAATGTGTATAAAATAAAATTGCTTTGCATTAATCACGGGTGAATATTCAACTGTCAAGTTTGGGAGTGCCTACTTAAAATTATTTCTACGATACATATAAGTGTGTATATGTGCGAAGTTGTTACTCTAAAAAAAATTGTGTAACACCACAGCATTTTCTCTAAGTCGATCATAAAGAGTTCAAGTGTACTCATGTCGAATTTGATGGCAATGGCTTCAGTGGTTATTAAACATACACTTACCTCTCGGGAGGGTTAAAAGCTCTATAATTTAATGCCTTATGCCAGCAATAAAGAGTGATAATTGTCTTTCTTTGTCATCCATGCATTAGGAAGTTGAATGGCCTACAACTTTTCCCATACGTCCACCTTTCACATGCTAAATTTACCGGAAAATTCACTTTCCGTCGTAGACTTGAGCTCACCGAAAGTCGCTAGTTTTATTTCGGTGTATCCAGCTAACGGCAAAGACGTGTCGATCGTGTAAATCGAAGTCATAAAACGGCATTTATATGGCCTATTCATGTTGAAGATACTTGTGTTAAAGGTGACATGTACGCCAGTGGCGCGGCAATAAATAATAAACAGAAAACAATAAAACCCGACAATAGCCAACGACAGGGTATATGACGTCGTAAAAGAGCCATACCAGCATCGGGGGAATACGCGGGAAACAATGAGAAACAAAAAAGTGCATTAAATAGCGAACAAATGCGGTTTAGAGAGGAATTCTTTCCATTGTCACGCACAAACACCTTCTCTTTGTTCAATGACGTTGATATGGGAGAGGGAGAGACTTTATAAGTGGAAGTTATTGTAAGCTTCGTTAATTAAGGAAATGGTTTCCCTTTCAAGGAGCACGCTTTGATTTATTTAGAAGTCCTGATACACAATGCATTTGAATAATGAGGACTACTTTAAGTACTTTTAATGCTTCAATTTTAATTCTCTCCACTAAGTTACTTATTATGTACAATTGTAAACGTAACAAATCTTAGAAATAAAGATAGGAGAAAAATATGAACAAAGCACCCAAGCAATGCCCAAGTCGAGGATTATACCCTTTCCACAGAGCAAAACAAACCCCCACTGTTATTAAAAATGAACCTATAAAATTATGAGTTGCCCACTTACAAAGCATAACATGTCTTTTCCTAGAAGCGGTTTACCTTTATTACTCCCAATTGTTTTTGAGCTGTGTGAGTTTGTTTTTCGTGAAGATTAATGAACTTCTCGTTTAGTTTTAGTTAATTGATGGGAATTAATCATTTCTTCACACTAGCCGTATATACCGTAAGGTCTTTGATAGAGTCAACATTCAAAAATTCAATTTCATGGTCGGGATTTGAACCACGGATCTCCTGGTTTCCATCCGGTCGCTCTAACCATTGAGCTACCATGGCAAACTTGCCGTCACGACATTAAATTCTCCATGGCATTGAATTTTTCATGTTGACTCTATCAAAGACCTGAGCCTCTATACGCCTAATGTGAAGAAATAATTTCCATCAATTAACTAACATAACAAGAGTTAAATAGTTAAGTCTGGGACTCAAGTACTTACGATAGTAAGCCGCCGAAAACGGTGTATCTCGAATACGAGAGCCCCTAGTGGTCTACCGGGGAAATATACGAGTCAAATAGAGAATTTAATGTCATGACGGCACGTTGGCCATGGTAGCTCAATGAGTTAGAGCGACTGGACGGAAACCAGGAGCTCCGTGGTTTAAATCCCGGCCGTGGCATTGAATTTCTCATGTTGACTATCTATCAAAGACCTTAGCCTATATACTGCTAGAGTGAAGAGATGATTAATTTCCATCAATTAACTTAAATAATAAGAGTTAAATGATCAAGCCTGGGACTCAAGTACTTACAATAGCAAGTCGCCACAAACGGTATATCTCGAATGTGAGAGCCGCTAATGGTTTACCGGGGAAATATACGAGGGCTATCCAGAAAGTAGATTACGTTTTCATCTGTTTCCGCTAGGGGCGGGGCTAGCGCGGCCATCTTGGGGTCAGAGCGTTGCGCAGCTCAGTCGGGATCTAGCCGTGCTAGTGAGAGGTTCGTGCTGTGCTCCGTTCAGATACTGTGACGGTTTGAAATGTCTGCGTTAATTGAAAATCCCGCGAGCTGCGAGGTGCGTGCAGTAATAAGGTTTCTGACTGCAAAAAACTGTAAACCGATAGAAATCTATCGGCAGCTTTGTGAAGTGTATGGGGACAACATTATCACTGAAGGTGGAGTGCGTCAGTGGGTCATCAGATTTAAAAATGGCCGAACCAATGTTCACGACGAAGATCGAAGTGGGAGACCCAGCATAGTGACTGCCGAACTTGTGGAAAAAGTCGATGCCTAAGTCCGTGAAAATCGAAGGTTCACATTAACGGAACTTTCTTTGAGTTTTCCACAAATTTCGCGAAGTTTGTTGCACGAAATCATCAGCGAAAAGCTTGGTTACCACAAGTTTTGTACAAGATGGATTCCAAAAATCTTGACAGAGGACCACAAAAATCAGCGAATGGCTGCAGCGTTGAACTTTTTGGACGTTTACCATAAGGATGGTGACTCTTTACTCGATCGCATCGTTACTGGTGACGAAATATGGGTGAAACACGTGAACTGTGAAACGAAATTGCAATCAATGCAGTGGGGGCACACAAGTTCTCCCCAAAAACCCAAGAAATGCATGCAAACAATGTCGGCAAGGAAGATGATGGCGACTGTTTTTTGGGACAGAAAAGGTGTGATTTTGGTGGACTTCCTGGAAAGAGACACTACAATAAACTCTCAAAGGTATTGCCAAACTCTCCATAAACTCAGAAGAGCCATTCAAAACAAGCGCAGAGGAATGTTGAGCTCTAAGATCTTGTTGATTCACGACAACGCCCGGCCCCACACGGCAAATGTCACTCGTGAAGTTCTTGAATCTTTTAAGTGGGAGTTGTTTCCTCATCCGCCGTACAGTCCCGAACTGGCACCGAGCGACTTCCACATATTCCCAGCAATGAAGAAGTGGCTGGCTATGCAGCGTTTTGATGACGACGCACAGCTGCAAGAAGAGGTAACGAAGTGGTTGAAGGCGCAGGCGGCCGAATTTTTCGACGAAGGAATTTCCAAGCTCGTACATCGCTTAGATAAATGCCTTAATTTGAATGGTGACTATGTCGAAAAGTAGTATTTGAGTGTGGCTTTCATCTGTATATAATAAAATTTGTTTTCTATACTTTGTTTACTTTTTATTCCAAAACGTAATCTACTTTCTGGATAGCCCTCGTATGAGTCAAATGAAGAATTTAGTTTCATGACAGCAAGTTGGCCATGGTAGCTCAATGGGTTAGAGCGAATGGACGGAAACCAGCAGATCCGTGGTTTAAATCCCAGTCATGACATTGAATTTTTCATGTGGATTCTGATTTAGTGCTTGCACATTCCTCTCTTCAAACAAACCACTGATGCACTTACGTGTAGAGTTCCCAAAAACACGATGAGAAGCTTAACTTAATAAAATCTCTCAGACATCAACAACTAGAGAATTTATTACAAAAAACGGACAAGGAGTCGTTATGAAAGTTTCCGATGAAGTCCAATCTGACAAGTCGCAAGATTACACGATTATAGAAAGTCGGGTCAAACAAATAAAGCTGAAAGATAGCAGCATTCATCACGACTTGTCTCAGAGAGGACAATGGCTGAAGGTAATGGCATGTACAAAACCGGACGCTGCCGTTGTGACAGTCCAAGTTGAGATAAAAGTAGATTAATCACTGCCACCAAGATTACATAGAACCCTAAAAAAAGGAGAGACAATATGGACCTGAATACTACTACAACAATAGGAACGCATTGATTTTAAACTGATAATATATCCAAGCAGAGGCGGCCATCTATCAGCGATGGAGCTTGTACTCCCTGCCAGTAATACCACATAAACATGTACACAAAAATCTCGATGTGACATCCAAGTGCAGAAGGGGGGTGAGGGAGGCATGTTGACGGCTCTCCCTTGTGTACACAAACTACAGCATTTAGCTTTCATTTCAAAATCAGATTAATAGGGAGGTGGATTAACATTATAATTCCATCGCAAAGCAAAGCACAGAGACGTGCAGGGAGCTAGGAAGGGGTGTAGCGGGGAAACCCTTCCTACAGACCATCTGGGGCTATCTGTCCGTCAGCTCAACAATTCAAACAGTGGGGGTGTCCACAGACGTAAACAATGGGCCGCGTTCAAAGCAGAGGAAGGCTGCGTCCATTGTGGGAGAGTCGGAGGCATTTTAAGGGTTCGTTCCAAAAGATGAGCAGTACATTATTTGCAGATCCGAGAAACGAACTGTTAATGATGCTTCAAAAAGAGGCAAGTAATCTACTGGCGTAATGGCCATCCTTCCTAACGGCAGTAATCTGCAGATTTCTGATTTATGACGGTGATACTGTTATTGAACTGCTATTGTTGAACTATTTATTTATTTATTAATTATTATTATTATTATTATTATTATTATTATTATTATTATTATTATTATTATTATTATTATTATTATTATTATTATTATTATTATTATTATTATTATTATTATTATTATTATTATTATTATTATTATTATTATTATTATTATTATTATTATTATTATTATTATTATTATTATTCATTGTGATGTCTTCGAAAACAAGTAAATATAATATTTAATCACATTGTTACACACATAATAAATTAAAATACGCAAAACACTATGCCAGTTAAAAGGAAGTACCAATCATATGTATTAATACAACAAATTCACTTGCCTCACACGCCGCGACAGCAATAATATAAATAAAAAAAAATAATAATAATAACCCAGTACTATATATCTCTATAAACTCCAGGGTATCTACCAGGGCAATCCGCACAGAGCGAAGACTGACCCCCACCCTCTGACGACCAGGGAGTTACTGAGCTGTCCCAAAAGGGCGCCTGACGCCTCCGTGGGGCTTTCCATAGGGCAAGACCTAGAGACTAACAAGCTCCCACCCCATCTGGTCCTGTGGACTCAAGACGGGATGGAAGTGGATACGCCACTTACGCGCGCCAACTCCAAATGGGGTAGCTAACGGTATGACCTCGGTGGGGCCGCCCAGTGATCTAGCAGACCTTCTACTAGCTATGCTGGCTAGTACGCGGGAATATATGGCTTCACTCAAACCCGTCCGGAGAAGTATCCGATTTCCCACGGGTATCGGGGACCACTGCCCCTCGAGTCCAAACCAATCTGAACAACTCCCAATCAGGGAGGGGCTCGAATGTTCGGCCCGAGGTTCCTGTAGTAACGTCAGAAGTAACACGAGTGCTAGGGGTCCGCAGCGCCCGTACCACGTCAGCTGAAGGGGACGGATCTCCTCCCCTACGGGGAATAACCCACAACTAGCTAACGATAGTCTTGCGCCATGGCGCAGCGAGCTAAGGCAGCATGCCTTGGTCCCTGGTCACGGAAAGCGGTCTGCGTTCGATCGCACCCATGGGGCTCGGATATTCAGTTCCGAGTATAGGACCGGTGCCCACTCAGCATCGTGAGGAAAGTGATAGGGAAGCGGCCCTGGTCACGAAAACCAACATTCCGGCTGGGGGATGTCGAGATGCTGACTACATCTGCTCCCCGTATCGGTTGGATGATCGCCCACCTATGCCATACGTAAGTGGGCGTGGGGCCGGCAGTCTGGTTGGTAGGCTTTGGCCCTCTTAGGGCTCTCGTGCTATGGGTTAAATTCTTAACTAGGTAACGATAAAACAGGAGACATAATTTACCACTTATAATGACATTCGGGTTGCCAACAAAATGGACAAGTGAGTGAGTGAGTGAGTGGTGTTTAAGGGCCCGTCGACAACAAGGTCATTTGGGCCCCACAAAATGGACAATGATTAAAGAATATCTTGTATAAAGTTCTGGGCACTTGAACCACCTGTGTCGTCAGTTTAAAATGTACTTAGTGTCAAAACTATTCTGAATAATTTTAATAGCTTGTTGGTACAGTAGCAATTTAGGCTGTCAATAGTATCCAATAGATAATTCAGAAAAGAAAACTTAAAAGTAAAATTAATTTCCACTGTTAAGTAACTTCGAACATGAAATCACTGCTATGTTGCACAAAAAGTGTTTCTATATGTTGGAACTATCCTCTTATAAGTGAAATATTTATGCTAATTTCTAATTATATACTGGATGTTATATAGGAAACTCCTAATTGTAATACACCTAAACATTTCATTTAAAAGTCCTTTCAAGGCCAGAAAGATGTGTTACATTGTCATTACTTTCTCTGCTGACTCTTCAACAAACTATCCTTAAATTGGAAATTAATTGTTGTTTCACACTAGCCGTGTGTAGGACGCACTGAAAAATTCAATGTTATAGCTGTGGTTCAAATCCCACAGGAGTGCTAACTCCCCCTCCCCCCAAAAAAAATCCTCCAAGTTTAAAATCTTCACTCTAAAAACTGAAATGTCGCTTTATCTTCAAAACAAGAGCTAATCAATCATTTTTGTAGTGATATTTTAATTCAGCAGATGGAAATACATGTAAATTCACTATTTTTAAGCCCGAAGCATTTTCACTGTCGCCCAGTGTATTCACAAATTCGTTCCGTGTACGCCTTCATAAATTCACATTAGGGCTACGATATTCTAGCTCTAATAGCAGTAACGTAGGTTGACTTGTTTTTCACTAGCTTGCCGAAAATATGCGTTTTAACAAGCTGAACTGAGCACTAATAATAAACAATGTTGGAAAGGTTGCATTATCTTCATTAGATATTCCACTTTGCAGCGGTATGTTGTGATGAACTTTCGTCACCCAAGAGTGTATTACATCGATAACCAATATGACGGAAGAAAGGTGTCAGGTGATCCGTCTTGTTTCACAAGGAATGAAATAAATTGTTTCAGGTAATGTGCAACATTGATCACATCCTGACAGATTCCGATAAGGGCGTTGCCTGAATTTCCGAAATCCATTCTGAAGAAAACTTGCTTTCAAAATGTATCCGGCTAAGCTGCCTTTTAAACTGACAACGGAAGGGTATCGTACATTAATGCTAATGAATAGGAAAGTGATGAGAAAAACTCGTAATGGGTGACAGTTGCAAAACGAGTTTCCACAAGCCTGAGGCGATACTCAACCATCGATGTTACTTTGTTTGCCTGAGCTCTGCTGAAACAAGTGATTTGTGGTTACCACTTATGCATTGCATTGTATTGCGTTACCGTTATTGCTCCCATGCATTATCATACCGGTTTACTTAAACTGTAAATTTAAATTAAAAGACTTCGGCATCAACCTTATCCCTCTTATTGCCTTTTACTTCAGCCGGTGGTTAATTTGGGAAAAGCAAATGTAAAAACTACAACTCATGGATTTTTATAAGTATGACCGTGTAAAACAAATGAAAGGTCCTGTTGTCGAACTAGAGTCGAGATAAAGTTTGCTAGTAGTACATTATCTGGGATCATCCGATTAGTTATGGAAGACATTAGAAAAGCCAACATCACAGATGTCCAACATCAAGTTAGGACCGAGAGTACGCTATAGCTACTTAGGGTCCCTATGGTCCACCCACCCACTTTTCATTCATCCATCCGTAGATAAAACTGGCGACTTTAGTTGAAGTAAGTTGGAGGTTTACTGTATGCAACACTGCCATTAGAGTAGATGGTAGCGTGTCTGCCTTACGTTCAAGAGGTCCCGAGTTCGAATCTCGGTCAGGTGAGTTACCTGGATAAGGTTTTTACGGGGTTTTCCATTATCCTTAAAGACGAATGTCGGGTAACTCTAAGCTCCATGGACCCCGCACTTTTTTGAGCATCATTTCAACAGTATCATTCATCGTCCGATGTGACTTAACGTTGGAGGACGCAAATTACAAATAAAAAAAAAAGTGATTTGTGCCTACAAAGTAGAGAATTTCAATCTAAAAAAACTATTTCACAAATGAAAAATACTCAACATAAACTTTAGATTTCTTTAGATTTGTACCTTCAAGCTGTACAGTTTTCTTGCACTAAATTTTGATATTATCTCTTATGGTTCCTTATTCATATATACTGCGATTATAAGGATTAGAACGTCACATGCTATTTACAGAAAAATTACTTTTGTACTATACATACATGTGTACATAAACTAGCGTTTACTCGTACTTAAGAACGCCTGCACATTCATTTCCAGTGTTTCTGTATTTCTTTTCCCTATTCATCAGGATTAAGACTTCAGCCTCTTCAGTCCCTACACTATCAATATTGTGACTTTGTGGGTTCGTTATTTCCGTAGAACTACACCTCAGTCAACCCATACAGTAGCAGAATTACGTCACATACACAATACAACCTGCAAGGTCATCCACCACAAAGAAAGTTCAGCCAGCTGTTCGAGCACACGAGTGCAATTAACAACTATTCCACATTGAAGAGCTGCGGCTTCCTTTTTATTGCTTACTCACTATTCCGGAAATTTGTGGAATGTTCTCAAACAATCAAGACGGCACTAGAAGAAAGAAGAACTCTCCAGAAATCCGTCTCCTTCCCCCCACCGTTTCGGCGAGCTTTTATCTACACACTGCACTGCCCGTCTCGTTGAACTCGTCGGCCGCGGGGCCTCACAACAATGCTTGCGACAATATCTTCCTTGAGCAACCAACATTTCTTCTACCTTGGGGTATAGCTATTTACGATTCATCCTTTTCTCACGTTCATTCAAAAGTTCTTCAATTCTCTTACTTAAATCATATCCATATTTAATTCTTCATGTCTAGGCACATTTCATATAAAGCTTGTTACTATAAATCCTTAAAAGCCTCATGTCATCTAACACAATGTATCTAACACCTATCTTCTGTTTTAAGATTTGTGATTCGCTTTCACACAGTAAAACTGCTACTGCCACTGTTTCATAAAAATGTCAGTTTTGTTTTATTTCGGGTGTTATCTTTTAAAATTGCATTTATTGTTTCCAAAAGCTGTTGGAATGTATTATTCTACACCACTATCTCAAGCTAAGTATTTAAAATGGAAAACCTTTACAAAAATTTCTCCTTCTTCTATTATATGCTTCATCTTACAGACAAAATACTTCCGTGGTGTGCCATTAATATGTAGTGTCTTATAATTAATGCAGTTTTTAAAGAATTATTTCAAATGTACTCTGAGAAGCAGTTCACTAATTTTCAAAGTCATAAACATTAGATTCCATGGTCTTTCAGCCATCGTTCAGCGAGGTTTATTATCCCACGATGGCACCAATCTCTAGTTTTTCATGCGAAGTATTCAGTGACACCTACTTGCACTGATTCAAAGTTGTCAAAATTTCTTCCACATAGAAAATGGGCAGTGGATCGAAAAAGATAATGGTGTGATCAGGGCAGTATGCTAGGTGTGGTAGCAGTTCGATTCCTCCCAATTCCTAAACGTTTCCCATAGTTGTTCGTGCAGTATATGGTGTTACATTGTCCTGTTGCAATAAAACTCTATTTCGGTTAACTAATGCTGGGTATCTCCGTCTCAAAATTTCATAAATTCGTTCCAGTTGTTGAGAGTAAATATCCGTATCAATCGCCCGCCCGTTTGTAACAAACTCCCAGTCAGTACACCTTCAAAATTACACTACAAACTACATTACTTTGGGCCAGAACTGATTTTTTTAACGATGACTTTGGTAGGTTGGCGGGGATGAAGCCACAGTTTCGAGAGATCAGGGTCTCGGTAATATACCAATTTTTCATCACAAGTGACAATTCGCCTGACAAATCTATCATCCATGGGATTGCGGATATACTGACGAGAAATATCCACTCTACGTTCAACTAGTGAGGTGGTAGTTCATGAGGTACAGTTCTAGTTTCGAAATGCCTTAATGTGGCGATGTATGGTATCTTTTGATGCATCAAGTTTTTCTGAAAGCCTACAGGTACGTTTTTTGCGGGTTTTGTGGCAAAACTTGGCATGTATACTCAATATTCCATACTCAAGGTCTTCCGGAACATGGTAAATGTTTAGTGTTTTCATCTCCATTGTTGAAACGTTGGAACCATCGTTGTGCCACATGCTCACTAACGACATCTTCTCCTTTCACTTCATATATTCTTCCAGCTGCGGGGCCGCGCCATGGCTCAGTGGTTAGACCGCTTGGCTCTCACCAAGGCGGCCCGGTTTCGATCCCAGGCGACCGCAAAGTGAGATTTGTGATGGACAACACGGCGCTGGGGCGGGTTTTCTCCGGGACCTCCGGTTTCCCCCGCCATCTCATTCCACCGGTGCTCCATCTTCATCTCATGCATCATCAGTGTCACCGCCTGCGATGCCGTATGTAGTAAAAGCGGGCGTTAAACACTACACATTACTAGACATTACATTCCAGCTGCGGAAGCGACTTTATAATCTTGTTTCCAGTAGTGTTTTAGAAGAACTCTAAGTCCAAACTTTGTTATCTCCATTTTGTGATTGCTTATTAACAAAAGAACTGATATATACTCCCAATGTATGCAACACTAGCCATGGCATCATGTAAATGGCATTGCAAAACCAAATAAACCCAATAAATATTCCACAACACCAAAAATAAAAATAAAAACAAAAGAATAAAAAAGTACATTACGTATGAGACAACTTAATAGCTTTCCCTAATGATATTCTTAAATTATATTATTTCTTCACTGGAAGCTTTTAAAGAAACATTTTTATAGATTTTCTTCGGTATTTCTCATAATCACATTATATGCACAAATGCATGGAGTAGAATTGTTTATCAAATTGTTTTCCCTACTGTTATGCCTAAGTAATTGTTTTTCTTTCATTTCTTAACCAAATCCTATAGATACACTTACAAAATTTTGGGGGCAGACTCCGTCTTCGCCACAACCCTTGATTGGACTTAAATTTTTGTACCGCAGTGAATAAATTCGCTAAGTTATCTAAGCTACCATTCATAATATAATCATGTGGCGATACAGGCTAATAGGTCCAACTCTGCGAACCCGATTGCGAACTTGACGCTCAATTCTTTGGTAGAGATGGTCCATCGTCTAACCAATAAGGGGAGGTGATAGGTTCAGCATCATGTATCCTCTAGCCGCATCTGTGCTAATCGCAGCTTCTCATTTTCCTTAAGACGCTCAGTGTGCACCCAGGACTTAAAATCGGTATCTCCTCGGATCAATCCGTGTTCTTTCCGTGGCCGGAAACCAGAGCCCCATGCTCCATCCCAGAGCAGCATGACGCACGGTACAATAACAAATATATTAGCCGTAAATTTTTCTCCAACAGGTTTTACATGTGGACGTAATCAAACTCAAAGCAAAGTATTTCAAATCCAATGCATTTTTCTTTTGGTTAATTTATCATATCAGACGATGAATAGAATGTGTGAAATGATGCTCAAATGGTCCCAGGGTCCATGGAGCCTAGAGTTACCCAACATTCGTATTTTTAAGGTAATGGAAAACCCCGGAAAAATCCTTATCCAGGTAACTCACCCTGAAGCAGATTCAAACTCGGAACATCTTGAACGTGAGGCAGACATGCTACCATCTACGCTACGGAGGCGGGCAGTTTTGCTTTTAAATGAAGAATTTTATACGGTTTCAGAGCCACCAATTAATATATCATCTAATCTGTAGTCACTCTACAAGACAAGACGTGCTGTAACTACTAGGCAGGAACAATTGCACTGAAGCAAAAATCGACACAATTGTTATTCATGGAAAAAGCTATCAGTTCATACTAAGCATATATTTGGTTTCTTTTTTAATCAGTCGCAGTTGTGATGTTCGTTTTATTTTCCAAATACCGTGCATCATTAATCTAATTGCATATTGTTACCCTAGCCGTTGTACATTTAATCATTTTTACGTCAACTCGATATAGCAAAACAGGAAATTAATTTCATGCTTCCACAATAAATTTTATTCCCGTATTATTTTCAGAAAATTCAAGATTGCATGGCATTAGCTCTTGAAAACAAAAATAATATAATCAAAATCATTATGGCCCTTTTCGAAATGTTCCATATAAAGGACATTGTTAAAAGTTTTCGGGTTGGCATATTTGGAAAATACTACAAGTTTTGTAATTAACCAAATTTTGTTTCTAAGTTACGCAGTACATAGTGGTGCGTGCGCCAAAATACTTTCTCTTGAAATTTCACGTCGAATTTTTGGATGGAATGCAATACCTAGCTTCCTTATGTACTTTAACTATAATGTCACAACATTCAAGATAAAATTCTAAACTATACATGCCGATAACTTTGTACTGCAGAAAGAAATCAACACTCAAAGTTTTAGATGTAAAATTGCATGTTTTTCTATCTCCAGAAATGAAGCAATGTCTTTCATAACATAAAGCTGAATTGAAGAGACCTTCAAACAAACTGTCCCCCGAATTGAGACACTTTTACGGATGAGAACTCAGCTGTGGATGCTGCAATCTCTCTCCCTTTAGTATCGCACCATAACCTCGCCTCCACTCTGGGTATGACCTGGTTAAGGGAAGTAACGAAGTGTGTGTGTGTGTGTGTGTGTGTGTGTGTGTGTGTGTGTGTGTGTGTGTGTGTGTGTGTGTGTGTGTGTGTGTGTGTGTGTGTGTGTGTGTGGTGAGGGAGAGGGGGTTACAGCCACTCTTTGAACGCATTACAATGGTCCCCTAACCTGATGCTGGCTTTCCCCAACGGTGAAGGCCACGAGGGGGTTGTTAGACAAACAAAAACACAAATTCAAATTGCCAACAAGAATTATTAATTGCGACAGCGTTTCACTCATTCCGGGAGGGAGTTGGGGTGTAGAGTTCGAGCAAAACGAAAAAGTTTTTGCGCCCATACAATGTATTGTTAAGACAAAGAACATTTTGTATGAGATTCCGGCATTAAAAAGTTTATTGTCAGACTTTACGTTTTCTGGCCTCGAGATGAAAAATGTTCACAGGCCACCAAACCCGCATTATGAGATTAAGGATTGTTTTCATAAGATAGCTGTTACAATCTATATGGACTTGCATTCGGGAGGTTGTGGGTTCGATTTCTGCCGATCGACCATTTTGACTATGGCTTTTCCCTAGTTTTCCCGTCACAAGGTGAATGCTGGATGGCTTCTCTTATCCACGGATTCCTTTCCTTCCCTATCTCATTTCACTCACTTCTCATCTTTTAGTTCTTCTTCGGGTGTTCACGACTGAGGAACAGCCTGAGGTGGGTCAGATTGTACCTGCCCTGGGGAGGGCTTAACCACGTAGCGACGGGATGTTGCAGGGTGACGGGTAAATATTTAGGTAGGAGTTAAAAGAGAGGTAGTATATTGCTCCTCAACGGCTGCAGACTTGGATGCACCACTGGTGGATTAGTTAATCAGGAACATAAGTTTTAATTCTGATATCCAGCCAAAATCTTGAGTGGGTAGAATTTGGTTTAGGCTGTTGTAGATTTAGTGGTCAGCGCATTAGTGCTGGCGGAAGGGGACAAATAGTGCAGATGCGCGCAGCTTCAAACTTTCTTTCCTGCCCCCGCCCCTTTAAGTAGCGTCACATGTCGCTTAGGTCACTTGATAGCTCTCTCCCTGAGTGATGATGAGAGTGGTATTCCGGGTGATAATCCATGTAACCGTTACGTCTCTGCAGTTTCGCTGGCTCTCAGCTCTGCCGGCTTGTGGATTCCATTCCCCCCCCCCCTTTTGTCCTTGTAGATGGAAGCATACAATAATCCCTACCATGTCCGGTGGATGAGTTGTTCCATCTTCGATACGTCAATCGCATCATCACATCAAGCACATAGAGGTACTCAGAGCATCGCAGTTCAAGTGTAAAAATCCTACCTCATGCTTCATAAAATTTAGGTGTCTGTACATTATTTTAAATTTTATAGCAAATAACAGCTCTGTAAAAGGAGCGGATCCCTAAAAGCGAATTATTTTGAAAAATTTCCCTATATGAACTCATGACAATAACCTGGCTTTCCATTAAACGCTTTCTGTTAGGGATATGACGATATCGGAATGCTTAGTGATAATATCTATTATCAATTTATAAGGTCACAAAACATGTAGCCTCTGTATAAAAGTATATAAGCTCGCATAGCCAGAACTATTAATCTGTGTACCTAGATACATTAGACTTTAGGAGGAATATGGCTTCTCATAAAAATAGTATGTACACCACCAATTTCATATATATATATATATATATATATATATATATATATATATATATATATATATATATACGGCTGACGATATGTACAAGTTTTACATCAAATCGCGATCCCGGACAATTTATAAGAAAATCATCATTTCTCATAAGTGAAGTTTTAAGTTGCAAATTGTTATATTTGTATATACTTGTTTGCTTCAATGTTAATATCTTCATATTTTACGTATAGATCACTCTTACTTTAGGTTATCACCCAATAGATTAGTTGAAGTTTCTAGCTGCATGGAGTCGTACAAAGAAGTTGACGTTGTAGATATGAATGCCAATTAGTTTTTAATTGGCTAATTTTTTCATTAACCTCTGAGCTGTTCAATAGACAGTGCATCATTTTGTCCAATTTATTTATTCCATAGCACAAAACTACACATAACCAAATGTGCCAGTTCATGAACACTGACCCACAAAAAGACGAAGATTGGGATTCTTTTCTTGGAAGAGATCATACGTCAATGATATCCACATAGGGGAGTAGGAGTCTGATACATTCACATAGTTTATGAAGAGCATGACTATGCAAATGACGTGAATCGTTTTTGGAAAACTCACCAAAGGACTTGTCTTGCTTTTATCATGTATGAGAGTGAGTCAAATCAAAACCTTAAATTTGTAATAACAAATCGAAATTTCGCGCCATTATCCTGTAAGTTGGTAAGCGTGCTACAAACAGCGTGCAGAATGGCCTGTAGGTGGCAGCATAGTGAAGAAGCACATATACTGTCGCAGTATCAGTATAAAGATGACCGCTCCAATTGCGACTTGCACCAGGGTGGAACAGCGTTCTGTTATTCGATTTTTGCCTAGTGAAGGCGTGAAACCTATTGAAATTCGTCGACGAATGAAGGTTCAGTACGGTGATACATGTTTGTCACAGCAGCAAGTCTACGAATGGAGTAGGAAGTTCGCAAATTGTGTGACTTGAGTGGAAGATGCTCAACGTCCAGGTCAGGCAAAAACGCCGAGTGACACTGAATGACATTGTTTGGACCACTCAAAGACGCAATGGGAGGAAAGAAGTTCCGTTCCTATGAGGAGGTACGCCACGCGGTGCATGAGTGGTTGCGTGCACTACCAAAAGAATTTTCTTCTAAAAGCATTTATGTACTTTGTAAGCGATGGAGGACCTGCATTGAGAGTAGGGGAGATTATGTTGAAAAGTGATACAACTTTGTACCACTTCTGCACAATAAATAATATAAAAAATTGAGGTTTTCATTTGACTCCGCCTCGTATGCTGCACCATTTATGAGAAAGACCTTGGCCTTGCTCATACTTAGTTTCATTCAATAATCTTACAATTGTTATATTAACTGCAGATAGTTCTGTAAATCTGGTTGGTCACTACTAACTTATTCTCAATAGATCCATAACAACATTTCTTATTTTTCTGAAATTCGTATCTTGGACTTTATCAATACTCAGCCAAAATTTTTAATTTTTACATATATTTTTAGCAAAGTCTTATCATGACACTTATGAAGGTCATTCCTTTTTAATGTTGGTTCTATAGCTGATTAAGTGTCAATATATTAGTCAAAAAGTTCCTATATTGAACATTATTTGGTTTCTTGGTTGGAAAATTGGCTGCAACGAATGTTCTGCATTAATCCAAATAATAACTATAAAGGTTTGATTCTGTTAGACTTAAAGAAACCTTTTCACCTACTGGTAATTCCTACGAATCACAACAAATCACAACAGCAGTAGATTTAATTCCAGATAAATGTTGAGGACTTGTGAACGCTGATGAGCACGTATTATTTTTCCATGTTTTTCACAAAACAGGTATGTTTTATATTACGTCTGCACATTGCTGAAGAAGTTATTTAACACTATATTGAACCTTTGGTATGTTTTCAGGGTTCACATATTTATATGAGCTCATAACAGTTGAATAACCAGGGTGTAGGCAAATTACTTACTCTAGGATAACTTTTCAATTTACCTTATGCATCATTATATATCTAGAATTCACGCACACCTATGTTGTAATACAGACAATTCGTAAATATATCGTATAAATTTAAAAATATCCAGGATAAATAATAGCAAAATCAAAGATTCATTCTGATACATTGGTTTATAAAATGTTATATGGGAATATGTATTTACGTATTTTACGTCAGCGTGTGTATTTTTATGTTAAATAAGAATTTATATTTATTCAAATGTTTCCCTTTTATAGCCATTTATGTATTTGCAGAAAAAATATTTACCTAAGAATTCGCTGCCTGACGATGCCGATGATGATAGTGGTGATGATGATGATGGTGATGATGATGATAACCTTCTTTGAAATAGAGCCAATGTAGATTGAAATACTAAGAGGGACCTTCTCTGCTCCAGTGAACATTCATAATTGAAATAAAGTTAGGAAAGAAACAAAACAGAGGTATTCATAAACACTGAGTGAAAGTTTTAAACTCTTACGGAACTTTCTCAAGCTTCCATTGTTTTGTTTTTTCCACATTGCTCCAGATTCTTTTCGATAGGTACTTCTGATAGTTTTGTTAACTAGATGATGTGCTGTAATCTCTTTTCACTAGCCATGCTATTGTTACTTTCAACAATGAAAACTTTTGCTAGCAGATGTACCTACTTTCCAAAGTTGAGAAGTTATTACAGAAATAAAAGAGTCAAATTTGCCACCCACACCGACTTTATCGTTTAGAAACTTTGCGCAATTATTGTCAATATTTGCAGCACCCACGTTCTGTTGTGTGATGTTTGTTTTTGAGCGGTGCTTGTTCTGGAACGAGATTTCAGAACCAGGTTTTATATACAGGGTGAGTAAAAAGTATGAAACAATGCTTGTAACTTTGTTGTTAAACTTTTGTGAAATGATAATACTTAGAAAAGCTGTAAGATATCATACTTTCATATTACTATGATTGTGAATAGGGCGCAACCGCTCAACTTAGGAAAGTAGGTGCATCTGATAGTTTTGTCTTTGTTTATATTTGTGTTATATCAAGCGATTCATTTGTGGTTATAACATTTAATAAATATCCTGATGATGGGAGAGATGCACACTCCCGAAACGTCGATTTCTAATCGTCTTTTCACCTGGCTTGCTTCCCAAGAACAACTTGAGCATTTTAGTTTTATTTTAACGTTATTAAACCTTCAAATGGAGAGGACTATAAGTTAAGTATTGTGACTTTGTGGGTTCGTAGAATTAAAAGTCCAATTTGCCCAAATTCCAAATGTTCTTTATTTACGTAGAGATACACTGTTCAATTCTCACGTAAAAACATTAGATCACATAACAACACAATCTTCCAAGGTCGATGACAATAACAGCGTCCCGTTGAACTCTCTTTACAACAACACTCTTGTTACACAACTGTCTTTACAACAACACTCTCAGCTGATCTCTGCTTACTCACTCTGTTTAGAACTTGCTACCCTCTGCTATTGTTTCACAACTTGCCCGGCTGGAGTGTCACAATCGCTTATATATCTCCTGATAATTTATAGATCATTCTACAATAAACCAGAAACCGAAATATCTCTATCAGTCTTGACATTCAGTAACTAGACATTTAAATTTATCTCAGTGTGTTTGTTTCGGCAGACCTTTATCTGCAGGTTATCTCTGTCTGCCGGCTCTTGGTTTTCACACTGCCCTCCTATCAGTTCCTTTTGTGTAAACAACCCGCGTGATCGTAGATATGGGGTCGCGACAATATTGTCTAAGAATACGAAGTTTAAATTAACGAAGAGCTAAAGGGCAATTGCAGTGAAAGTTTGAGCATTTCCTAAAATAAAAGGTAAATAGTAAAATAAAAAATAAACAAAAACTTATTAAATGTTTCATTTAAGTGCTCATTTTTCCCTGTTAGAACAAAGCGATTTTTACTGCACTTTCTATCAAGCTGAATTATGTCGTAGAAATAAACCTGATGATAGTGGCTTCTAAGTATTAATTATGAGTGATGACAGACTGAACACAGTAGTATATTTGGATGAATTCCAAGCAATAAGCTCCACGAAGTATTTCATAACCAAGCAGAACCGTTATGATCAAACCTAAGAAAGAAGGTTCTTTCATAAATGCTCTGGAATCACATAGTTTGAAGAAATCAATAACTTAGTTCCACGAATTCCTCCACAGAGCCTTAACAAACTCAGACCGCAATTTCTGCGTCTCGTTGACGAATGGGAATAGGAATTGCTAAGATGAAAGGAAACATCTCTCCGAAAATTCGTTTTCCTTACTTCCACTCCCCTTTTGTCCTAGGCAGTTCTTCTTCTATATCTCTTTCTCTAACGTAAAGTGCAACGATAAGTCTCCTTCATTTGTTTCTAATCTCTCTGGAGCCCCATCAAGAGCGCTCTTACCCTGCCCCTCCTATCTCTGTCTCTTTCCCTCGCTTTAACCCCTTTTCTCTTCCTCCGGCGCAGCTTCATATCCAGCTTGGGATATGGCGAAATGATTCCGGCCTTAACATTTCTCTCTTTCTACTTATTTTCAATCCCATTCACTTAAAAATTTCTTACGAATTTCTAGTTTGTCGTAATTGACAAACGTGCAGTTCGTCGCTCTGTAGTTCTCGGGATTTGATAAAAACTATGAGATATACATATTTTGCAGGGGGGGGGGGGTATTGGTAAAGGTCTATGTTGATGTATGGGTGGAATTGGATATGTGACGTAAACCCATTATTGTGCGCTCATGTCGTGTATACTTGGTGGAGGCTTCTCGAGCAGTTTGATCCAAACAAAGACTAGAAAGATTACAGAGAACCTTTCTAGTATATACGCCTGCTCATAATATGTGTATGATTAGATAAGCAAACCTTGTCTTGAAACACGAGAAATACGCCGGGGATTCAGAAATAACAATCGCAGACCACGGGTGGCCCGTGAGTACCCATCTCATTCTTACAAGAATAATCAGTGCGTTATCTGAGAGGTTTCTGTTAACTAAATCCATGGTAACCGTTTCAGCAGGGCGACTATACTACATGCCTAAGCGAGGAGGCGTACCGGAAAACATGCGAATAACAGAGATGATATTATACATAATTATGTTGACGTGATTGAATACAATGACAAGGAGAAAGAAGAGGGAATCAAAATCTCTCAGTAATCTTTGTAATCTCTCAGTAGATACTGCTGATGAATTGTATGGAAGTTACTGCACCTACTCGTGCAGTAATGGCAGTTGAAGATGACTTGGATCAGAAAGTCGAAAACGTTCGGAGGTTTTTAACAACACAATCTGAGTGACTACTCTAAAATCACATACTCATACAAAATTAATAAGCAGTACTTGATGAGTGCTATACCGTGGTCTCACCAAAAGTTTTATAATGTTAACATTCAAAAATTGAAGTCTTGATTCAAAGGACTGCTGCCTCATCACGGTACTGCATGTGGATAAACTGCCATGAAAACCATGCTTTTTTATGTTTAGCAACATTGACGGGAAACTCAGTTTTCTTTAAGTGCTATATTGTTTTGGGGCATGGAGACACATGGCGTGGATAACTGAGTGGCTGAGACAAAAAAAATTATTATTAATAATAATAATAATTATCATAAATAATAATTAATAATAGTTATAATAAATAATTATAATAAATAATGATTATAATAAATAATAAATAAATAATAATAATTATAATAAATAATAATAAATAATAATTATAATAAATAACAATTATAAATAATAATTATAAATAATAAATAAGTAATAAATAATAATACAACTTTTGTCGAGAATGATAGAGACCTGATTTGAGTATGTGGATTTAGTGACTACAACTCTCAAAACCAAACAGTGCCTGGCTAAAAAAAAAAAAAAAAAAAAAAAAAAAAAAAAAAAAAAAATCTTTAAGGAATGTTATTCAAAAGCATTGCATAGGAATTTGATAGCCAATGTAGAAACAAGTGAAGATAAATATTAAGTACACTGCAAAGCGTCTTGCGCCGTGGCGTAGCGAGCGGGCTAAGGCAACATGTCTTAGTCCCTGGCCACGGAAAGAGGCCCGGGTGGGAATTTTAGGTCCCGGGTGCCCACTCAGCATCATGAGGAAAGTGAGGAGCTTACTATAGGTAAGCGCTCCTGGTCACGAAAACCAACATTCCGGCTGGGGGATGCCAAGATGCTGACCACGTCTCCTCCCCGTATCGGTTGGATGATCGCCCACCTCTGCCGTGCGTAAGTGGGCGTGAGGCCGGCAGTCGGGTTGGTAGGCCCAGGCCCACTTGAGGCTGTTACTCCATGGGTTACGTTTTTTACACTGCAAAGCTCGTATTACATGTTGAAATCGGGGTTTATGCTTTCACATTATAAAAACAAATATAGGCATTATAAAAAATACCGATATTACATATAGCCATCTTCGGTTCTATGAGATATATAATGCATTCAATTGGTTATCATTGAACAGTTCGGCGGGCCCAAATGTCCCCGCTGTCGACGGGCCCTAAAACACCACACACTCACTCTATCAGCCCCCTTGAACAATCCGGGATGGTTTGAGACTGATTCTTTTAATGTGAGACTCTTGCCTATTGGTGTATATTTCTTCTGACAACATGGCACAGAAAGTCAGTTTTTTCACTGAGCTAATGCTCTGTATAACGGCTTAGTTTAACCTCAGCTCCATCGAACCTCCAACGTGAGGCAATTCAGCCTCGTTACGCTCCATTGCTTCCACAAAGCTCTGAGTGAGACATAGCTACTGAAAATTCACGTTTTTATGTCCACAAGGTTTTTATATGTAGCTTTTTGCCCCCTTTGGAACGTGGCAACTGTATAATGCCTTTCACAGATCTCACAAAGAAAGCGCCACAATTCTACCTCTAACGTCACTGCATACTGATTCTCAGGGATATCATTTTTAGTTCCGTCGTAAAATACCCGCGTTCTTGATTTTGTATTCACGGATCGTTGCATTATTTTGTGTCACCTAGGGGTGAGTTTTTGTAGTAACCGTGCGTGAATACATCTCCAACCTCGGTCTGAGAGTTTTCTTGCGCCTGTAACATAACATATACTCTAGCGAAGCAAATGACAATCCACAAAGCATCACTGCCAACTGCATTGAATTCAGTTGGAGTAATTAATAACTATTAATTCTTGCTGTGTATTAATACTACGCTGAAGGAAAGAATTTGAGGCACGAGTTGCCTGTACATGATGCAAATGAGGCATTATTAACACGAGAACTCCAAGCGAAGTTTGTGTTTCTGTCAAAGTAGGCGTTAATCTCAGTTGAAAGTCAAACCCTATTTTTATATCCCCGTGGGAAAGGATTAGCGGCAAATTTCGGTGTATTGTCTCGAAATTAATATCACTATCTTACAACTAGATGAATATTCTTGCACAGAATAGCTGTAACTTAGAGATTCCAGAAATGAAATAAATATTTTTTATAACAATGACGCTCTCATTTGCAGATCGCCGAATGTGTCACGAAATTTAGTTCCGCAGAAGTTTTTCTTTACGTGCCACTAAATCTAGTAAATTGTAGCTATTCTTAAATATTGACCTAGGCTAGTTTTGAACCCACAACCTAGGATTAGCAGGCTAGTGCCAAAACAGTGCTCTCAAACACTGACATCCTATGTGGAATGGTATGAGTGAGTGATCAACAAGATATTTTTTGGAAAGCGTAGAGTCAGACTGAAAAATTCAATGCCATAGCCGCGATTTGAACCACGGATGTTCTTGTCTCCATGCAGACGCTCCATTGAGCTACTATGGCCAACGTGCCGATATGACATTAAATTCTCCAACTGACTCGTGTTTTTCCCGGTAAACCACTAGGAGTTCTCATAAACACATGAGACAACTACCTTAATGACGACTTACTATGTTGTATGTACTTTAAGACCCGGGTATGACATTAAATTCTCCAACTGACTCTTGTTTTTTCCGGTAAACCACTAGGAGTTCTCATAAACACATGAGACAACTACCTTAATGACGACTTACTATGCTGTAAGTACTTTAAGACCCGGGTATGACATTAAATTCTCCAACTGACTCGTGTTTTTTCCGGTAAACCACTAGGAGTTCTCATAAACACATGAGACAACTACCTTAATGACGACTTACTATGCTGTAAGTACTTTAAGACCCGGGTATGACATTAAATTCTCCAACTGACTCGTGTTTTTCCCGGTAAACCACTAGGAGTTCTCATAAACACATGAGACAACTACCTTAATGACGACTTACTATGCTGTAAGTACTTTAAGACCCGGGTATGACATTAAATTCTCCAACTGACTCGTGTTTTTCCCAGTAAACCACTAGGAGTTCTCATAAACACATGAGACAACTACCTTAATGACGACTTACTATGCTGTAAGTACTTTAAGACCCGGATATGACATTAAATTCTCCAACTGACTCGTGTTTTTCCCGGTAAACCACTAGGAGTTCTCATAAACACATGAGACAACTACCTTAATGACGACTTACTATGCTGTAAGTACTTTAAGACTCGGGTATGACATTAAATTCTCCAACTGACTCGTGTTTTTTTCCGGTAAACCACTAGGAGTTCTCATAAACACATGAGACAACTACCTTAATGGCGACCTACAACGTGTAAGTACTTTAATAAAGAACAATTAATTTCCATTATTTGAGCTAATATTGGTTAACTATAAAGCCCGGGCCTTAAAGAACTTAAGGAGACCAGAAGATACGGGGCTCAAATCCAGCCTATGGCATACGTTTCCACAATTTAGTCTACACACGGCCAATGTGAAAGAACAATTATTTTCCATTAATTGATCTAATAGTGGTTAACTATAAAGCCCGGGTCTTAAAGTACTTACAGCATAGTAAGTCGTCATTAAGGTAGTTGTCTCATGTGTTTATGAGAACTCGTAATTGGTTTACCGGGAAAAACACGAGTCAGTTGAATAATTTAATGTCATACCCGGGTCTTAAAGTACTTACAGCATAGTAAGTCGTCATTAAGGTAGTTGTCTCATGTGTTTATGAGAACTCCTAAGTGGTTTACCGGGAAAAACACGAGTCAGTTGAATAATTTAATGTCATTTTGGCATGTTGGCCACAGTAGCTCAATGGTTAGAGCGGCTGGACGGCAACCAGAGGATCCGTGGTTCAAATCCCGGCTATGGCATTGAATTTTTTCAGTCTGACTCTACGTTTCCACAATTTAGCAGTGTGAAAGAACAATTAATTTCCAAGATATTTTTTGTTATTTCAGTAACACAGCATTTTTTTTTCTTTCGTATTTTCTTCTTTCACTACCCATTACCGCTGTCATTTATCTCAGTTTAGAAGTATTACCTTTTCTTGGTAGTAGTGTCCTATCGTCAGAAAAGCTACCAATGTTACTTTCTGAAAACGCTGTTCCTTAATTAAGTAGATATTAAAAAGTGATAAAGGACAAATGTTATCCTTATTTCTGTATTCTTCTTCCCTCTTACGTATCTTATCCTATTCTAATTATTATTAGTTGCTTTATATAGGTAACATATAAATGACTATTCTCTGTTTCCAATAACGCCTTTAAATGCCACTTAACCCAGACGATCACACAGTTAACATATTCTAAAAAGGTGAAAAACAATGGGACCGAGGCAGCTATTGTATGTTTTAACACCCTGTAGGCTGGGCCCGGGTTAACGATCCGTTAGCCCTTGGGTGTGTACACGCCTGGAATACAATGCATGACCACTGCAAGAGTTGCTGTATGCAGCACTATTTGGCCACAAGATAAATGATGATCTGTCACTCTTTCCTGCAACTTCTTGCTTTATTAACGACCTCTGAGAACGGTAATTAATTACTTATTTTTTGGAGGCTGAGGCTGATGTACAGTAAAGTGCCGCAGGTCGTGACTCCAGAAACATCCTCTGCGAGTATCCTCAGCTCTCTTGGATCATCCACAAACGATTGCTACCTTATTCAACTAATTAGCCGCAACAGCATATGGACCAAATTCTATATGCATGCTTTATATTTTGTATACTGCTTAAGAGAAGTACCTATAGTAAGAGAAGTACAACATTTCAGACGAAATTTGAGAGGAAATGAATGTTTTGAGGTCCCCGACGAAACACATATTTTCAGAAAAAAAAAAAAAGTAAAAGTATGGACTTGTATGTGTGTCACTGTGAACATCACGATAAGTCTAAACCAATTTCCTTAAAGGAGAGTTCCGCAAATTCAGGATACGACATGAATTTCAACGAGATCCCTCAACCCATCTGTCATTTATATGGAATATTTTACGAAAATGTTGATATTTCCAACATAAGCTTTATGGTGTTTTCATTACAGTGATGCTCCCGTCGGTATCGTAGATAGTAGCGAGTCTGCTTCACGTTTTAGAGGTCCCGAGTTCAAATCTCGGTTAGGGTGAGTTGCCTGGATAATGTTTTACCGTCCCCCCCCCCTAACCCCGAAAGACGAATGTCGGGTAACTAAGCTCTATGGTAACTGGGCTCATTTGAGCACCATTTTCACCGATTTTATTCATCTCCAATATGACTTAAGTTAGATAACGTAAATTAAAAAAAAAATGAAACACATAATTTGAATTTCGAGAATAGTCTCTGAAGTTCTCCTGAATGACTTTGAATAACTGGTAAACTAAGGAAATAGACAAAATCTCACAACAGTAAGGGTAAAGTCTGTCTACCCAACGCAAGTGCACGGCGGCCGCTTTCTTTGACAAACCCTCATAATCGTTTTTACAACATGAACCCTCCTACTGACGGTCCTCTCTACAATGTTGCAACATTTTAACATCACCGTCTTGCTCCTAATGAAACAGAATAACAGGAAGTTGGACTTTGGCAACTGAGACTCCACGCGGAGTAGACATGCAACTGTCATTTTCAGAAAATCTGGGTTTCTGTTGGTCCCCAACGTCAGTGTTCCATTTCTGAAGTGTGGAGATAGATTTATGACGGTCATTAGTGGGCGGGGAGGTCAGCTCCTTTGAGGTCCCTTTGACTGGGAACTGCACACACGTTGGCTAAACAGACTTTAGATGTTACTAAAGCACATAATTTGTGTGTGTTTTAAAGATAGTCCATTATATTGGTTTGAATTTTCCAAAACATAATTTTCTCAAATAGAAAGTCCTGACTCGTTTTATTTTCTCATGTTGCTAATGCATGATTTAGTTTCTTGATACAATGGCTCAGCTGGGTAGGCGCCGGTCTACTAATCGTAAGGCCCTAGGTTCGTAACAACATCCCTATGTCGGTAGATTAAGAGGCATGCAAGATGATTTCTTCAGGACAGAATTCCGGCCTACAAGTGGCGCTAATATGATCCTGGTAGTGGACAGTGTGGTTAACATAAAATAGTGATTTATGCTCAGTTGTTCTCGGGCAGCAAGCCAGGTAAAAAGACGATTAGAAATCGACGTTTCGGGAGTGTACATCTCTCCCATCATCTGAAAGCTTCAGTTCTTAATAGTGATTTAGTTTGCGCAGTCGCTAGTAGAACTTCAAGGGCACGTGATTATGTTACCTAAGGTTCGTCTGGTTAACTGTGTTCTTCTTAGCGCTACCCCTCCCTGTGACAAATGAGGGTTGAAAAGTTTTGTAAACAAATTGCCACTGCTATCCGCAACTGTTTAGTCTCCGTCAGATAGTGACAGGTGCTGTAACAAGTGCAGGACTGCTTATTACAAACAGTGACAGTGTAATATGGTAATCATGGAAATATGGTATCAAAACCGGTATC